>CABFWO010003839.1:59857-77735 GCA_902155825.1 Timema genevievae | reverse complement strand
GAAATCATTGAATCAATATTTATAACTTATAATCATACACTTAGTAAAATAATGCAATAAAATTTTGATGGTCGAATGACCTTAAGTAACGCAACCATTTTAATCTGAAGGCTGTGTATCTAGTGCAGGGGCGAATACTCCATGAATGCTTAGCATGCGCCGCATGCTTAAATACATCAGAGTAAAAAGTATTTGTTACAATTCTAGTAATATTAATGCTTGGATGGGCATGTTTACATCAGCCGCGTTTCCAAGCATTCGGTAGCATCGCCTGACTCTTGCCGGGATCACGATCAACTTAACGTTAACTTAAAGTTAACTTAACGTAACATAAAGGACCTCCTCGTGTGTTTAAATGGAGGCGATCACGATGCAGTTAACTTAACGTAAGAGATGTCCTAGGAGGTATTTTACTTTAAGTGAATGTTACTTGAAGGGTATCGCGTGATCTAGCCAGCCAATCACTATGCGAGTGACGTCACCAGGGCTATTTAGTAACTCACTTGTTGGTATTATGACCAATGTTTACTCTTTAGCGTAAGTTCTAGTGATCAGACATTGAAATAAAATGATTTAACTAAAATAGGAAAGCTAAATTTATCAAAAAAAGTTTAGTAATAGATACTTATTACATCGATTGAAAACTGTAAACATTCACAGATCATCACTGTACAAATAGTACAAATCACATATCATACTCGAGAATGAAGATGTTTGGCTCGATTTGTTACGTTAAGATATGTGAATCGTGATCACACATACGTTAAGTTAACTTTAAGTGAACGTTACGTTAAGTTAACGTTAAGTTGATCGTAATCCCGCCATAAGTATGTTACCGCAGTGATGCATGCTGTGGCCTGGACGCTACCAGACACTTGGTTAGAGGGGCGGTGATGCACAGGTGTGCCTTTCTCCCCTCCTCCCCCAACCCCTCAAGCCAACACTTACAGCTGGTCTTGCATGAAGACTATAAAACGCCACACATAGCCGCCAACCAATAACATATTCAGTCCGGGCACACCGCGCTTACAGTTATTTCGCGAGTATGGCATGCATTACGTTTCCTTTGTTTTGGTTATTAAATTAATTTGTTCAGTCAGCCATTTGTAATTTAACTTTATAATGTTATAGAGTTATTTTATTCAGACGAGTGAGATATGCCTATTGAGAGTTATAGTTGTGTTATGCGTTAAAGTATCCATATTAGGGGCGTTTTACAACCTCCTAACCCTGCGATTACGAAGCGGTTATTTCAAAATTTACCTACAAAACGTACATAAAATTCACAATCTTCAACATGAAATTTCAAAATTTCCAGGGGGAGAAACGGACCCCCCGTTTCATTAGTGCCTCATGAACGCATGCCTGAATTCTGAGATCAGAATTTGCCACTGATCTGGTGTTTCCTTAACTGTGTCCTAGTGATATATTCTCATTGAGGACGTCTAGTGGGGCTGTCATTGAGCTGGGAAGTGGAATGGAAACTTCAAGGTGAGCGGACAATGACGTGTAGCTCGTGTCGAGAGTTAACACTGGAATCAAATATGGTCCTTTTTTATGTTGATACTGAAGTATATTAAATAAAACTTTTTTTTGGCACCGCGTCTTACTACCCATTTAGGTTAAACGCTTATGTATTCATTTACTCTAGTGGTTTTAGGGATTAAGAAGGTTATATTTAGATTGAATGTATCCGAATTTGCGTGAAGGTATAGTAGACAACCATTTTGGAAAAAACAACCTCAGTACAACCAATCGAGATCCGAACCTCGATCTCCCCGTTGTTGGCAGTCTAGCCTAATGTAAGAGTAGCGCGTTAGATCATGCGGTCACCAAAGTGGGTAGAAAAACTGTTATTCTTAACCTAAGCCAGTGAAATTGTATCACATAGTTTATTTCTATATATACCTTAGTGCATAAAGTTTATTTACTGGTCTTGTGGTGAGTTACTAAGCTTCTTCTTCTCGAGAAAGGTGGAGTGAGCAGAAAATCTCGAGATTTAATTGGTGCGCTTGGACTTGTAGTTTCCAGGCCGGCCTCGAGAGATTGAATGCATTGCAGATTGTGGTCGTTCGTAAGAGAGAAGACGCAACATGTTATGTTTTTAGATAGTTCTTCTTCTTCCTTTGTATAGCCCTTTGGCCTGTTCTATACCAAGGGTTCCAGAAGGCCGTCCTTCCATCTTTGCCTTGGTCTTCCAGGTCTTCTCCTCCATGGAGGTCTTTCTTCTTTTTGCTTTCTGTCTTCTCGCATCCTGTCGATATGTTGGTTCCATTCTTTCCTACGTGAAGCTATCCATTCAGTGATGGGGTTGATTTGACAAGATTTTCTAATTTTCTAATTTTTTTCTGTCTAGTAGCGATTTATCAGTGATTTTTCTCAACACTCGCATTTCTGCGACCTCTAGCTGTTGTTGGGTACGTTTAGTTTCACTTCGTGTTTCTGCGGCCTATGCGAATGTCGGTCTTACCACTGACCTATATATTCTTGATTTTGAATCTTGTCGTAGATATTTGTTGTACCAAGTTTAGTAATTAAGGCAGCTGGTGATTCTGCTACCTTTTGTTATTTGTTATTTTATTTATTCCCTTGTTAATCCTGAGCTTGTTATTGTTATTCCCAGATATTTCTTCTCAGAAACTTGTTCAATTATTTGGTTATCAACCACAAACTTGCATAGTACCATTGTTGTTTTTTTGCAATGGTGTTTATGAATCGTATATAGGTACTTAATAACATTAAGTGTCCATTAACAATGAGAGTAAAGACAATTTTTAGAAACACATTAATTTGCTAAAACACCTTTCAGCAGTTGACTTTCTCTTGCACTGATATTATTTAGAAACATCATTCTTTCCATTATATTTATGTTTTTTCTTACCTTGACTTGTGTATATGTCATAATGTATGTCCACCTGTTTCCCTCCCTACCACTTCCAGTATAAATTGATAAATCAAATAAGTCTTTAAAACAATCTATAGTTTTTATCATAATAAAATGGGTGCAGGTACTTATATTAAAAGGTGTTCGAACAAGGGCGAATCCAGGGCCTATTGTTGGTGATTGGAGGGGAGGGGCGGGAAGGGGGTATTGGTTTTCATAAGGCTCCTTCGAGTAAAAAATTTAATAATTTTAAATTAATAAGATTTTAATTTATTATAATTTAATGATGATAATGGTATCGCAAATTTATAAAAATAATTTTTACTACCACTAATATTAGTAATAAAATGAGGACTTATAAGAAAAAACACAATTTTGATTAAAAAAACATAAAACAAAAAGTCACTGTCACAATAAAAATAATAAATATGTACATAGACCTAAAATGTTTTATTAGTATTACTAGGAAAAGTAGGTATTTTAATACATAGTTGGTTATCATACCAAACTTAGAAATCTAATTACTGGAGAGTTTTAGTTTTAAGCTACTTGCTTTTTTTTGTACATTAGAGCTAAGTTTAATGAGTTATTGATTAGGTCATGTTGGAGATAGGGAGAGGGAGGTGTTAGACACTCTTTACAAAATTAGGGTATTGGTTTCAATATTATTGATTGTTTTCTATTCCCCCTCCTCCCTCCCTGGATTCGCCAATGTGTTCGGACTCTAGGACAAACCAACACCTATATGGCTGTGTGTGCTAGTCAATATAATATATGGTGGTTTTCTTTGCTTGCAAAGCAAATATATCCATACGTTAGCTGTTGAGTATCATATCCAAGCTCTGTGATATATTGTATATATGTATCAAAACAAAAATTTGACGGTTGATAAAATATAAGGCTCAAATTTTTTACAATATTTAAACAATTGGCTAAATCTTTTTGGCCTTAAAAGTATGCAAGCTGGACGGCTAACATGTCAAAAAAAAACTTCTAAAAAAAATAAGGTCAAATTAAACGCAATTTCTCTTATGAAATTTTGAGATACATTTGTATTTCTAAATAAGTTTTTATATTGTTTGTTTGATAATTAAGTAGGATTAGAACAAAACCTATTTAAATAGCTCTGACTTTCATAAATTAATTTTCTCTTTCATTTTTGTATTAGCTACCTTTGAATAGTAAATACAAACACTTCCGTGATTCGAACTTTTTTTTTTTTTTGAGAATATGAATAATCGCTTCATCATCATCGGATGACCTTTAACTAATATTGTTGCGACACCTAAGCTCAGTTGGTAGCGTGTCTGTTTANAATAGTAAATACAAACACTTCCGTGATTCGAACTTTTTTTTTTTTTTGAGAATATGAATAATCGCTTCATCATCATCGGATGACCTTTAACTAATATTGTTGCGACACCTAAGCTCAGTTGGTAGCGTGTCTGTTTACTGAGATAAGGATACCGGGTTCAATTCCTGGCATGGTCGAAAAATTTATCATTGATGAAATGTGGGTTTCCCTGCGAATTAACTGCCAGGAGGCTGGATGTTGTGTCTGTTCAAGATTTAAATTAGGGAATAAGTCGCGTGATGATATGATCAGTCGGGTTAAAAAGTGCACGTAAAAGACTTTAAATAAATGAAATACCAATATTGACAGTGGCAGAGTTCGAACCAACAGCTGGAGACCAACACCGAACAACAAACTGAATTCTTTTGCTGAACTTTGGGACCATCATATTGAATATGGAAACAATTTTTTCCAAGCTTGAGCCAAGATTTTGTTGAAATATTTTGTGTTAGGTTAAATTGAAATATACGTTATAGAAAGAAACGTATCTGACCTAATAAAAATAAGTATTACATTCTTTTACTAAACTACCAGCACTTGTTTATGTTGCCGACCGGAATAAAATGTTCAAAAAACACACAGCGGAAAGCGAAATAACTGCAAGGGGCACGATTCCAAGAAAGCCATTTACAAAACATTTGTGTCCACTTGTATATTTTATTGGGGGAATTCTTATAAAAGTACAAATATACATCGTGTTTATAGAATTATCTCGGACATTTTATGAAGAAACATTTACACATGGTTGAGCCCAAGAACTTTTAGCCAAATAATAATCATGCTATAAAAAAAGCTTAGAGAACACGTTCATATTTTACATTATTATGAAAGATAATTGAGTGGATTTTGAGTAAGATTTGGATAAAATGTAATTTTTTCTTAAACGTCACAGACATTGCTCATGTGTCCATACTGTACATTTTGTTAATTATCAAGTAGTTGGTTTTTTTAGCACAGTTTCACAAACCCGTTCGTGTTATCCGCTTATGTACTAATTACGCTAATGGTTTTAGGGATGAGGAAGGTTAAATTTAGATGAATTATACCTGCATTTACCTGGAGAGAGAGAGAAAGACAGAGAGAGACAGAGAGAGAGACATAGAGAGACAGAGAGAGACAGAGAGACAAAGAGAGAGACAAACAGAGAGAGAGACAAAGAGAGAGAGAGATAAAGAGAGAGAGACAAAGAGAGAGAGACAAAGAGAGAGAGACAAAGAGAGAGATAAAGAGAGAGAGATAAAGAGAGAGACAAAGAGAGAGACAAAGAGAGAGAGACAAAGAGAGAGAGACAAAGAGAGAGAGACAAAGAGAGAGAGACAAAGAGAGAGAGACAAAGAGAGAGACAAAGAGAGAGACAAAGAGAGAGTTAAAGAGAGAGTTAAAGAGAGAGTTAAAGAGAGAGTTAAAGAGAGAGACAAAGAGAGAGACAAAGAGAGAGACAAAGAGAGAGACAAAGAGAGAGACAAAGAGAGAGACAAAGAGAGAGACAAAGAGAGAGACAAAGAGAGAGACAAAGAGAGAGACAAAGAGAGAGACAAAGAGAGAGACAAAGAGAGAGACAAAGAGAGAGACAAAGAGAGAGACAAAGAGAGAGACAAAGAGAGAGACAAAGAGAGAGACAAAGAGAGAGACAAAGAGAGAGACAAAGAGAGAGACAAAGAGAGAGACAAAGAGAGAGACAAAGAGAGAGACAAAGAGAGAGACAAAGAGAGAGACAAAGAGAGAGACAAAGAGAGAGACAAAGAGAGAGACAAAGAGAGAGACAAAGAGAGAGACAAAGAGAGAGACAAAGAGAGAGACAAAGAGAGAGACAAAGAGAGAGACAAAGAGAGAGACAAAGAGAGAGACAAAGAGAGAGACAAAGAGAGAGACAAAGAGAGAGACAAAGAGAGAGACAAAGAGAGAGACAAAGAGAGAGACAAAGAGAGAGACAAAGAGAGAGACAAAGAGAGAGACAAAGAGAGAGACAAAGAGAGAGACAAAGAGAGAGACAAAGAGAGAGACAAAGAGAGAGACAAAGAGAGAGAGACAAAGAGAGAGAGACAAAGAGATAGAGACAAAGAGAGAGAGACAGAGAGAGAGAGACAGAGAGAGAGACAGAGAGAGACAAAGAGAGAGAGAGAGACAAAGAGACGGACAGAGAGAGAAAGAGGGGGAAACCATTTTGGAGAAATCACCTCTAATATACCCGACCTAGATTCGAACTTCTATCTCCCGTCTTGTCTACTGCGAGAGTGTCGTGTTAAACCACGCGGCCACCGAAGCGGGTAGTTGGCAGTTGGATAGATTAATTTGATGGAGGTTATGTATATAATAAGAATTGATGGTAAGGTTATATCTTCATTGGAGGTCAATTGAGTATTAGTGACCTCCAATGAAGAAAACCTTTTACTCGAGGGTTACAAATTTAACTGCTACATACAATCTTTAACCACCAAAATACATTCTCTCATAGACAATGAACATGCCATTCAATACATTGATCACTCTTTTAGATCAAACACGTCACTTGATATCCGATAAACTTAAAAAAATTATCCAAAATAATTCCAACAAGACAAATAATATTCAAGAACTGTCTACTATCAAACAACACAAAACTAAATGACTATACATACAAATCTCAAGAATTCATACACAATAATAATATCATTGAAATGAAAAAAGATCCAACAACAATTTTTTTTAATGTGATAAATACTTTTAAAAAAATGGGGTGTGGCTGTGTCATGGACACGGCCGTGTGTTGTACGTGAATACGTTTAAACTTAAACGAACATCGTAGCTTCTCCGAGTCAAAAGTTATACTAATTGCAAATCTCGATACGCAGCGAAATAACCTCAAAATGGCGGCGCTTCCCCCTCCACCGCGCGCGATGTGTCACTGTTCTCGCTTATCGTAATGAATTCTTTGATCCTTTAGCTATCCAGTGGTATAATTTAATTTTGGATGTAGAGGAAAGATTCGAAACTACAACACCAAACTGTATCCCCTGATTTTGTTATCATTAGGTTTTTTGGATTGCCCTGTATGGTAGCAAATTTAAAGACGTATTCACGTCAAAACATCTCTAGTAATTGATCCTAAAAACAACTTCAAACTTATTAATATGAACCCTATGGCACCGGTTTTTACAACTTTACCTAAAATTCATAAATAAAATATTCAAATTACCAGAATGCTCCTGCTTACAAGTTAGCCAGAAACATAACTACAATTTTACAAAATAATTTGCAACTTCCTAATTCATATAATATCAAAAGTTCCTTTGATTTTGCTAACCAACTAAAAAACATTTCTCTGAATTCAAAATCCAAATTCATGTCTATAGACATCACCAGCCTATACACCAATGCACCCGTTAATGAAACCATCGATATTGTAAAAGCTACATTAATAGACAAAACATTCTCTAAAGAATACATAGATCAAATTATCAAGTTATTTGAAACCATATAAATCAGAATGATTTTAAACTCGATAATAAATTCTACTCTACTCTACACTGAAATGATCAAACATTAAAACAAATACATAAAGATCCAATTCTACTGTAGATATGTTGACGACATCCTTATAACTTATGATAATATTCTTGATAATGCTATCTTCAACAGCAATGATATTCTAAACTATATCCATCTCAAACTAAAATTCACAATTGAACATGAACAAAATAATAGCATTAACTACCTGGATTTAAATATCATGAAAAATAAAAACTACAAATTTGAATACAAAATTTATAGGAAACCCACCCATATTGATTGTATCACTCACAATGATTCCAACCATCCTTTATCTCACAAATTGGCATCATTCAATAGATTTATTTGTAGATTAATTCATATCCCACTTTTCAAAAAGAGTTTTAAAGCAGAAATGAACATCATCAAACAAATAGCAATATCCAATGGATATTCTCACTTAGTAATATACAACATTATACAAAAACAAAAATCTCGAATGATCAAGAAATCTAACCTCACAAGTTTTCCAACTAACCCTATCCAACCAAAATGGATAATATTTAATTACACAGGCAAAGCATCCAACAGAATTGCAAATTGAACATCAGAGTTTCTATCGGCACCAACAACATACTAAAAAAACATTTCAACAAATCTAATCTCAACTCCACAAATCAATTTTCCAAAAGTGGTATCTACAAATTGTAACGCTGTATCCATTGGCTAGATTGTAAGAAACATTTCAGCTAGATACGCTGAACACTTTAGTGATTTTAAATACGATAGATGTAAATCAAAATTCGCTGAACATCTAAAACTTTCCGGACATCAACCAACACCAATCAATAAACGTATGAAACTTTTACAATCCTCGTCTAAAGGTCTCAAAATGGACATAACTAAAAATCTACACATCCAGACAGCCATTCTGAACAGCGACAATATTTTGAATGAGCAAACACATTTTGAAAATCAGTCCCTCACTGACACAATTAGAAAGCTGCCTCAACACGTCAAACTAAAAAAATAATCCCTGTTCAAACAACACTTGCTATCCCTCCGTCCCAATTTAAATCAATTCGAACCATAATCAAGAGGAATAACACCGTAATTTCACCTGCTTAATCTTATAATAATATCACAATAGTCTATCTATATTTACTCATCATACAAATAACACTATGTGTCACATTAGCAACACTATCCATTTGATTAATTGTTTAATTTTATTTCTTCATATTGTTAACTTTATACATATTGTTGAGCATCTCACTAGATAAAATGTTCACTAACTTTCCAATAGTATGAAGTTAAATCAATCATCTTTAATACAAATAAGGTATTTACAAGCTTGTTAATTTAAATGATTATCTATTTAATATTTCGTATATCACATTATAGTTTCTCTTAACTATTTCCATTTCTAATGTTTAATTTTTTTAAATTCACGATTTTATAACATATTTTTATACAATAATTTAAAATAACATTGGTTTGTCTCAGACTTTAAGATGGTGGAAAATCACCGAAACATGTCGTTGTCATAAAAGAAAAGTATATAAAATAAGGAGAAGGGAAAAAAAAAAAGAAGATATAACCTTACTATCAACTATTTTAACTCCTTACCAAATAGACATAAACTGTAGATATATAATAAGAGATTAATTAAAGTGAAACCATCGCGTCAGCAACCCACGTTATTCTAAACAGGGTGTGGGTCGTTCCCCGGTTGGTCCCCCAAGTACTTGCTTGCTGCTATTCACTCTCCGCCACGGAGAATACATTATTCGGTCTCTACTGAAGTCCGTTAATTATGTAGCACTGATCGAGATAGTCTAAGTTAATTAATCAGAGCTAGCCTCCAACACTTAAGTTCTAATTTAATACGAAACATTGAACTTCCACTAATTAATTCCTATGGAGAAGTCCCTCTGGTTAAGTCGTACTTACTTCGATTACACTGAAAATACCTCTGAATAAGTCATAATCCTTCTCTATTTATTCCTTAGAAAGGGGCTTAGTTCTTCTTGGCATTGAGTAACAAACATGATTATGATAAAATGGTCTACTTCGGCAATGTTTTACATCACATAACGAATGGAAGAGCTGGGTTGCAGCAAACTTTCCTGGGACGCTTACATATATAATATTTATGTTTCGATAGTTCGATATTTGTTTCTGGTAACCGAAGGAGTAGGCAGAGGTTAGGACGCATTGGCGGTTTAGTTCACTGACAAAAGGAATAGACTTGTCGTAAGACAGAACACCCCGTAATAATAATGTTTCAAATATTGTATTGTGAGTTTAGTAGGTATGTTTACATTTGTAAATGGAGGTTTCACATTCATAAGTGGTATTGAAACACAGACAGACTAAACGTCAAGCTCTGTTTTTTTGGCGATGGGGAGGTTGTTACGTGAATAGAAGTGGATGTACCGACGGCGTTTTTGACTAAATAGTTTCCCATTCTCGCTCCACACAATTTCGTGTACATTTCCGATAAATTATACCTTCCTCATCCCTTAACAATTGTTGTAATTAGATGCATACAGCACGGATGGGTGTCACGGTGACACGGCCGAAAAATAGAAGGCTTTGAAAATACCTCATTTTGGTCTAAGATTGTGGTAGTAAAAAAAAAAGGGTGAAATGAAAATTTGATGTTGCGCGTTGGGGGAGGAGGGAGAGGGGTTGTCACACTTCACATGTCACCTTTTCTAAAGTCCAGCACACTAGCTTCATCAAGTCCCCAACGGTGTTGATGTGGGGGTATTTTTAGTCACTGTTCTGAAAGCCTACCTACCTCCCCTTCAGCCCCTCCCTCAGCCGAACTGGAACTTCAACCGGCTCAACGTGTCATATCCGCTAATGTTTCCAGCTATGTTGTATTCATGAAGACTCTGCAGAGAAAAGTAGAGAGAGGAATAAAGTCAGTAAAACTTTAAACAGGACTTACATACCTCTCCTGCATCAAGAGATTCCCTCGCCGGTAATTCTCCTCCCCCCCCCACAACCCTTTGGCTCCGAGATAGAGTGACTCAAGTCTGGAGCACATCAAAGGGTTCGGGAAAATGTTTGGCCAGAAACAACGTGTGATGAAAAGAGATGGGGTTCAGGCAGATGAAAGGACCACTTTCATTAAGTACTTCATGTTTAAAGAAGCCTGAAGAGGTCAGACCGGGCTTACATCCCGTTAATTGAGCTTGAATATTAGTACTTCGCTTATAAGCTGCCGCTGGGCTTGATATTGAAATAGGTGGGTGGGTGGGTGGGGAATTAAAAAAAGTTATATTTTTCCAAATAAGTTCTAGCTTCCCTTAGAAAAACTGAAATGAGAGTATTTTTTTTCTGATTTTATTATACAGTCTATTCGCCACTGGTAGATAGGAAAAGATTTTTATCGCAAACATTGGTTGAAAGTAATCCCTGTGGAAATAATAATTAGTTTCTTAGTAATACGATATTAGCATTCAAAAGTGTTAATAAACGTTTCTGATAATACTTTCCTAAGTATTACTGTATAGTTGTTGTTTTTGCGTACCTAATTAAAATAACAAAATGTGTTAATACAACTATTATAATTATTATTGTTTCACGGTTGTAGCAACAATATTTATTAGACTTCATGAAATAATAAATTAATTAACACTTGCATCTTCTTATAACTGGCCACCAAAATAGATAAATGTGTTTTTATAACTTAAAGAAAGAACCCTACAAAATATTAGTTTCAAAATAAAAGTTTTTATTTTCTAAACAAATGCGCATAAACAGAATCGAACACTGTATGACGTCATCAATGGCCTTCGTTTCTTCTGGTTCGCCGTTTTAATTTGTGAAGGGAACACAGCCTTTTAAAGGCTCTTGTTTGTAGAGCAATTTTAAGTGAATCACAGACGGCGCTTCCACAAAACAAAACAAAAAACTCTCCAAACGGTTGATTTTCAAAAAGTTCGTGTTTCGAAAACAAATGGTTTGTTGTGAAAGCTTTGACTGCCAAAACTGAAAAAAAACTGTTTAACAGATCATATGGTTTGGCGAATGGATAAATGAAAGTAGATCTGGTAGCTTTTGCAACTCCACCGGCGAATCGACTTTATTATAAATTGCTCAGAACAACAACCCAGAGATAACAAGTTATCTCCTTTCACAGCATCTTAATACCCACCTGGTCTGTACCCATTTTAGTTAGGCTAATGAGTTGGAAATAAGGCGGGTATAATTTAAAAGAAATGTACTCGAAATTAAGGGAGGATTGAGGGGATAAACCATCCTCTGTACATTAGGTCGGGGTTCAAATCCCAGCCTCCCAGTCCTCTGAAAACCAGGTCAGACTAGCATTGCATTTAGGCCATGTAGCCACCGATGCAGATAGCTTACAATAAGTTGAAGGATTATTTAATAGTGTACCGTATTACAAAATGAAAGGTATTATCACTTTATAAACAAATGCTACATTTATTTTGATTACAAAACACATTTTCTTTCTAAATTAATTTTGATGTAAAATTTACATTTTTATAAAGTGAACAGTAGTGAACAAAGAAGAAGGAATGGCGTATTAATGAGTTCGTACAGCTTTTAAAGTCGTGTAAAGTTTGGAAGTGATTACTTGGTGCGTAGATAAATTAAAATTACTTTGAATATTGCAATTTAAAATTGATTTGAATAGAGAAAAATATTAAATGTTTCAGCAAATTAAACTATTTTATATAAATTATTCGGTTTTATTGGAAATTATTTTATAGCTCACTAGTAGAAGTAGCCAGTGTTGCCCTGGGAAGCCACGCAATGTATTGCGAGGTTACCCCTGGGTTTGCTTCAAATAGACAGAAAAACTCTCTATTTTATTTCTTCCGACTCAGTTTTTAATAATCTAAAAAATATGTAATCCAAATTTTAAAATTCCTGTTTCGAGGTGTACATATTCCTGCATAGTGTCTACTAATTTTTAAAATTTTAGCCCTCTGCGTGCGGTAGATATCGCACACTCCTCATGAGAGACAAACAAATTCTTCATTTTATTAATATAGATGATCATTTCTACAGTAATTTTAGCTACCAAATGTATTTTAAAATGCTAACGATTAAATACAAAAGATGTCTTATTCACGAAACTAATACCTTCCCTCCTTCGTGAATCATTTTGTAAGCACACCTAAGTATTAGTTGGGCAGACACAGAAATAATTGAACCTTTTGTAAACAAAATAAGAATTTTATAAACGTATATTTAGGCTAACAAATAAACAAAATAATGTGAGCAAATTGTAATGAATATGTATTAATACAAGAAACTCCAATTAATATTAAACCATAAAGTATTATTTAATGGTTTGTACCTTAGAGAAATTAATTTTTAACTAGAGGTTAGACATATCAACAAATTGGTGTCGATTAATGGCAGCCCTGTGATGCAGGAGAGATAGTGCAGTGTGTAACGTTGGTATCCCCCACCGTATGCATGGGGGAGGGTACGGAGGGGTGGATGGGGGACCCCTATATTCCCGGCCGAATATAAATGTGACTAATAACGGAAACTATTAGACAATAATTCCGATTGGTGAATGAGTTATAGCGTGAAGTCGATGACTGTAGCAGCTTATAGGTGGCTAACCTCCTATCATCCATCAACCTTTCCCCGGCAATATCGCTACTCTCCACCCCCAATAGCAACGGACCACCATCCCCCCTCCCCCCCATTACCATCCCTTTCACACTGGATGAACTCACCATTACCCTGCCATTTGTGATTCTGAATCGTCCCAGATCGTCAACGCTTACATTATTATCTAGGCTGTTTCACGGAAAAAATAGCGTAAGTCCCAAACATAAATTTTATGATACAAATAATTATTTTAAAGTATATGCGAGGAGGAACATTAGAGTTCAGGTAGAATTTAATTAGTTGTTTGAACTCGACTAGATAGTTCTAGGAAACTCGGAAGATTTTAGATCCACTTTGGTGGCCGCACGATCTAACGCGCTACTCTCATGTTGGGCTTAACTGCTGATGCCAGGGAGGTCAAGGTTCGAATCTTGGTTGGGTGTACTGAGGGTAATTTTTCAAAATGGTTTTACACTCTCCCTCAATGCAAATGCGGACACACTTCCTAAAAATAGCCTTCGTCATCCATAAAAACCATTAGCGTAATTAGTACATAAGCGTATAAACCGAACGAGTAGTAAGAAGCAGTACTAAAAGAAATTGTTCTAAATGTTCAAGTGACTCTAAAAATGTTATAATTAATAATGGGTGAAAGAAAACGCTAGTTAAGTTTGTTTGCAGTTTTTTAGGGAAAAAAACAACATTTTGAGTCAAAGTATATAAAATAGTGCTCCAATATATACGTTTAGTATAATTTTCTACAAATAGTAATCTTAACATTTCAGCAATATTTTTCATAGGCTTCAGATAATTTGAGCAGAAACTTTGTAAATGTGGGGGGGAATCCTGTTCAAATTCCGCTACTCTCAAGATAAATATTCATGAACTGTTGAGATTACTCTGTGTAAACAATTAAACTATACGTATATACTTAAGCAATATTTTAATTATTTTAACCAAAAACTTTTCTATCTATAAAAATTGCAAAAATACAGACCTTAGCTCGAGCTCTCTTACATCCCACCTTGGTTATTTTGTTTCAATTAAAAATATTATTTAATAACAAACAAGCGTATAGCCCGAATGGATACTAAGACGTGGTGCTAAAAAAAAACATTTCGATCTTACCTTTTATATTATTTAAAAAAATAATAATAACTTGTATAGATTTATTAAATTTAGTTAAAAAAATCTGGATTTGTTTGATTATAACTTTTTTTACAGTAGCTATCAATATTAAACATTATGTTTATGTTAATAATGTATGCATGGATTCATTACAGAAATTCAATATGAAATATTTGTAGCACAATCTGTGTTATTTTTCTCAAACATCTTCAAAATTCGAAAACTTTCTTTTAAATTAGATGAGAACTTGAATCGTAATGAAAAATGTATACTTGGATACCACTAATTTTATAATATAAAGAGGATAGACCATTAACATAAAAGTGTTACTCCTTTCCAATATTATAAAATAGATTTACATTAAAAATGTACATTGTCTGCGATATTTAATAAAACATTGTCATGGTCTTTTTAAATAAATAAACATATATCGGGTTTACTCATTTAAAAAAAATCAAATCTAATGTAATTTTCAAACAGTGAGATAATTGAGGCAATGGAATGGAAAACTATAATTAGTAGGCCTAAATATTGTTTATTTTTATAAACAATAGCAATATTTATAGTGGCATGTAAACAACTTAAATAAGAAAATGAGTTTTTAAACCCTCACTTATGTTAAATTATTCACTTTAATTTAAATATTATATTACTTTTTGGTATGGGATACATATTTTAATAGGCCAAATATGGAAGAAAATAAAATAAAAAAACTGGGCTCAATATTTCTGCTTACGGTTTTATCGTGAAGCAAGTGTTTGATAGTATACTAGATGCGTTAGGAAGCGTATTTCATAAAATTAATTTACACTATAACCTTGTTAATCCCAACTAATTGGGACCTAAGCTTGTTCGGACTAGCGAAAATATTGATTAAGCGGGAGAATACAGGACTTCAATATTTTCACGAATATTAAATTAGCGTTGAATGATTTTAATCAAATGTTCATTTATTTAACTGATATATAACACGTAATATGTACTGTAATTACTTTTAGTTACAGGAAAACACATCGTATTGACTACAACATGTAAATAATAAGCGTTTATTATCAGATATCAATGTTTATTACAATTATCTTTTAAAGTTGAGCTTATTAACCAATAAAATATATTTCTTTTGACTTCATATTTTCCTACCGTTTTCCAAAAATTGTGTTCGAACTAACCGGAATTTCGGACTATCGGGGCTCGATCTAGCGTGGTTTACTATAGATAATTGCCAAATAATAATTTTGAGTGGTTATGAAAGGGGTGTGGGAGATTTGGCAGTTGTAGAAAAATAGGAGGACGAGGGGTTTCAAGTTGTTGATAAGATTACTATTCATACATTTTCACTCCACAAGAGCTAAAAACCCTTTATTTATTTTAATAACAAATTATTAAGAAAATGCATTAAAATAAGTAAAATAGTCAATTGAGTCATAAATTCAAATCAAATATAGACAATACTTTTTTCATCTACATAGGTCTACATTAATAACTAATTTACACACAATGAACACAATACTACAGGTGAATTTAATAATACAGCTAGTATTGAACAAATTCGAGCATTTGTATAAGGAATCTGAAATTATAGGATGTTTTCTCGTTTGGACACTGGAACATTGTCTTTCTAAATATAGTTGTTACCTATTTTTAGTTTTGACTTTGAATACTTTTTTTTCTACTATGCGCATTCAAATCATTTTAAACTAATTTGGTTTCAATCTGGCTTTAATTAGGAGAAGAACCTATGTGAGAGTGCCATTATAAAATGGATTGTGTCGTGTACACAGTCAGTCACAGTCAGTCACAGGCAGTCAGTTGTAGTCGATACAAAAGGAGATATAAGGTAAAATGAATGTATCTATACTTTCACTCGTCTCTTATTCATAATGTTAACTACGTTACTGGGTTTTGATAATACACTCACTGTGCGTAGACTACAATCGGTCATTATTTATCACGGTTCTCTTAAGATGACATAATGTATCTGTAATCTGTAAAATGTTTCTAGTTACGCACGCGAACTCTCGACCTTTGCTTTAACGCACTATTATTATTATTATTATTATTATTATTATTATTAGCACCGAGTTTTACTACCCGTTCGGGTTATACGCACTTACGCTAATGTGTAATGGCAGGGTGATTGTGAGATTAAATGGAGGACCTACAGTTTAAAGTGGGATCCGAACCACGGTGGAGGCCTGGCATTCCATACATTCACAAGTTGTGATTAATACACATTTTGTCAGAGGTGAAGTAAGGGTTTGGTAATCAGATAAATCTGTGCCGGGACCGAGGATTTAACCCCGGACCCCCAGCACATAAGTCTGACACCTTACCCCTAGACCACCAGGGCGCCTTTAACGCACTATTCACCAAATTAAAACAAATTTCAAATAATATCACGCTTACAAACTTTTTTATGGGAAACCTTAGCCTATTTTTATATGGGACTTCTTCTTGGCCGATGGTCTATCCCTGAAGGGGGAGGGGGTATTCATATATACGTTTAAAAACTTTAATATGGTACAGCTTATCTACTTTTGTTCTTTAAATTGAAAAATGACACCTGGACACGAAAATCTAACTCGGGACCTTTGGCTTAGTATGACAATACTCCAACCACTGAGCTATCCAGACGTCGTCCCGTGCCCAGGGTCATTCTTCACTCATATTTCAAGGAAGAATCTGTGATGGACGTGTGGAAATCGTCGGCTCCGAATGTGGGATCATTAAAGATCACGAGATATCAGGTAACGCAGCCACCATTGACTCTGTAGCTCGCTTTATTCTGCCAAATGTACAATTATAACTGTGCGAAATGCGCATATTATGATGGATTAAATAGCAAAGCAATTATTTTTGTTAAATACGGTTATAGCCGTATCTAGATATCATGTTATTTAAATCGAAAAAATATGACACCTGGACACGGGAATCAAACCCTGGACCTTTGGCTTAGAAGGACTATTATCTAACCACTGAGCTATCCAGGAATCGTCCTGTGCTTAATTTAATTAATATCTAGATAAGGCTATAACCATAATTAACAAAAATAATATCGTTGCCATTTAATCCATTACTTACTTTTACCATTAATTTTATTTTCCACAAACCAAATACTAGTAAATAATTATTTTAATATCCACTTCAAATTTGCACCCTTTAAAATATGTATTTATTTTCCAAATGTTCCTTACTACGTACATTGGACTGCAGCAAGGCTCTTTCTCTAACTATATAGGCTACACGCGGTGCTCGTGTGTGGTTAGCTGATGATGGAGCGACTGAGTGGGAGTGGTTTGGATGAGGGGGGAGGGGGGGAAAGAGTTGCACTAAAACTATGACAGTAGGGGTAGTAGCAAACAAATCATTTCAACACATTTTCCAGCTCAGCAGTTTTCATGAAGCTTCCCTTTCTCCTCTCACACCCCACTCCC
>CABFWO010003839.1:38205-59626 GCA_902155825.1 Timema genevievae | reverse complement strand
CCCCCCCCCCGGCATCAACCATTAAATCACTTGTTATTCTAATTAATATTTTCAGTTTCCACGGTTGCACGGAAAATAATCTAGTGGTGCGCTGACGGCGCCCACTCCGAGTGCAGTGGCGTTGGGACGGATGAGTGTAATGGGTTAACCGAATCATTAGGGTAAGCATTTGATGGATGGACGGGAGGTATGCCACTGGTTACAACTACATACGAACGTGAATATAAAAAAAAAACTTGGAAATATAATAAACACTTTTCTAGTCATGAAAATATGATTACACTTCCATCAAAATTTAAAGTCTGTTTCTAAAATAGGTTATACCCTTTAATAGTTTATATTATGATCACCCACTTCGGTGATCTAATGGTACAATAAAATGGACTACCAATGACGGACAGATCTGGTTTGAATCCCGGTCGGGTGTACTGAGGATGGTGTTTCCTAAATGGCTTGCCATTCTCCTCCCAAGTAAAATGTGGGTACACTTCCTCTAAATTCAAACTTCCTCATACCTAATACATTATAGTAATTAGTACATATGAGTAAAACAAGAACGGGGAGAAAAACGTGGTGCTATACAAAATAGGCCTACAATCTATAGTTAACCATAAAATTAGTGATAGGCCTATATATTTACAATAGAGCGGCCGGTAGGTGGTGCCGTCTTGGAGGGAGTCTGGAGTAAGGGCTTGTTCTACCCAGCACAGACTTGTAAACAACAGCACCAGTGATATATATATACTATACTGGATGGACATAAACATACACCTTGCAAAGGACAAAAGCGTGACGCTCAAATATCTCGTCTGCTTGATTCTGAGGGGACATATCTAACGGTTTCTTTCAATGTTCTTGTGCGAAAACATGTATCTGGTGCATAAATATGTTATCATTTGAAAATAGAGAATTATTATATCACACTTGAGTGAATAAACATTTAAATTAGAGAATATATAATTCAATGTTACAGATAATAATGTATAAATACGAGTACAATCTTTTATATATTAAAATATGTAGCTATTAGACATGTTATTTATATCTGTTAGGCTTCTATATGATTTTTAAAGTTGACTAATATCTTGTCTATTAGTTTTATAATAAGATTATTAAACTATATTATTATAATGAGTCAGATAACTATAATGAATTAACGTAGCTAACAACTTGATTCAATTTATTTGAATGACAAACTTTGTGTTGTAGTCTTACGTTAAAACAATCATTTAAGTTATAGGGTTTTAGGAAGTATTACTATACCCTGGTTTTGGTATAAAGCCTGTTCCTGAAGTCCTTAATTTGTACTATTATGTAGTATTTTGACAGAATAAACGGCCTTCTAGAACAGTAGTAGAAAGTCCCTTCTGGGAGGTATTTTATCCCAAGGTTTTTAGAATAGAAAGTTGCCTCGATCAGCAGTTTTCGTGGAGCAGGTTGAGCCGGGCGCATGACGTCACAGAGTGACCGCCCGACTACCTTTCCAGCCATACAACTCAATGTTTGATTACGGATAACTCGACTTGATTTTAATTTAATTTAAAAGCACTTAACTGTTAGGGCACCTATATATACCTGTATCTACTACATAATATATATCAGCAAAATAAAATTAGTAGCAAATGTCTCAAGCTTACATGATAATTAAGAAATATAATGACGTTAGAAATGTTTAATTTAAAATATTCATTCAACAAAGTGACAAAAACGTTTTAAAATATTAGTTACGAACAGTTGAATACTTAAAGTGTGAAATATGATTACCAAGAAAGCACATTTAACAACATTAAATAACATATTTCCTTAGTTGCGCCCGTCCAAGCTATTCTTATATTCACACCTATTATATGTTGGGGACGAATAAAGTAGAATTTATAGGAAATATATGAGTATTTATGTGAAGGGTTAGATGGAAATAATTTAAGATAAAAATCGTCAGCACGCTTAGCGTTTAAACATATGACAAAGAAAACGTCCCCCCCCCTTAATTATAAACTATATTTACAATCAATTCGAGTAACAAAACATATCTTATTTACTTTTATTTGTTGATGTACGTAAAGTTGTGCCAACATTGAATATAACTATTTTAACTTCCCAACTAAAAGAACCTTGAACTTTCTTAAACACGGTAAAACTCCAGAAGATGATTAGAATTTTAAAATATACATATATTTTTGGTCTTAGATGTTCATAAGACAATAATATTAATTTTACCAAATATCAAAATGAGAAATTTTTTTACTACTTAGCAATGGACAACAAACTCTCGTTGTATCGTAATCTTCAGTGGCTACAGTTGAAACTAATGTCAGCTAAGTTCCAAGTTACGCTACGAGAATTAACCTCTAGCGTATGTTGTTGTAAATGTTTCCTTGATCTTTTTAATTTCCTAAACGCGTGATTCAAGCATTATTATTCTATATATCAAAAAAACTGATTTTGTGTTCTTTTTAAATTTAACATATTTTACTGCTTGTTTCCTAGTCATCTCATTTGAACTTTAAATTATTAATATATTTTTTAGACAAACATTTCTTTGAAGTGGATTCTTCTTTGGATTGAAAGATTTATTCTTTGAAACTCGAACTTATTTTTAGACGGAAGTGACCCGGACAATTCAAACAGAGATACAAGGCTTATAAATCTATCATTTTGAGAGAGAATGATGTGATTCTTGTCCGCGGAGTTGTAAATTGAATTAATTACGAATGAGTGCGGTGCTTTACCTCAGGAAATGGTTCCAAGTAATGGTATGAAGTGCGAGGAATCTACATAAATGAAGGTGAGAGTTGCCTATTATAATTTTATATAAATCAACTCCAAGACCAAATCTCACGAATTGTTCCAGGTATTTTCTCAAGAAACAATTTTTTTTAAATTCTTGTAACATCAAATTTAATAAACAATTAACTCTACCAAAAACAACAACCATCGGTGAGCCAGCATATATTAAATGAATACACATGAACAAATTTAGCTCAATCCATCCGTCAATCAAGGAAATTATACTTCAAAAATAATTAATTATACTGTTTATTTTTTCAACATCCTAATTGTTTGTTATTTTTCCTTCATGGAAACATAATATAAAGACTATTATTTTATTTTACTGAAACTTCAATTGTAAATATTCTAACATTTATTTATACTTTTCATCGTCCAAATTATAAAATAATTTATTTTATTGTTAAAGAACGGTCAATTTAAAAAAAATCAAATTTCAACCTTTTTTTTTCTTATTATTCAAAATAATTTGTTTCCAAATGAGATATTACCATAGTTTTTTTTTTTTTGTTCCTTTAAACTTATATGGTTGCTTGTTAATCCTAGAGTGTAAGTGGAGTTTCACAGGAGTGGTAGAAGGGATTTCTATAGACTACTGAAAATATAAGACAAGCAAGTGACACATTATTTTTGTTACTTCTTTATTAAATGTTTACAGGGTTTGTTCTCAAGGTAACGTATTTACATATTTGCATTGTTGAATATATTTTGTTTATTGGTTTTTTTGTCTGTATTTTTATTGTTGAGATCCATAACTAGGTGTAAAGTATTGTGATTGTTGGCCTGATGGTCAAAGTGACCAGGTATGTTAATCAAGGTTGTAACTATCCAAACACCCACCCCTCCCCCCCTAGTAGTCCCGAGATCATAGAATCTGCGTGCAGAATGAGCTAGCCTATTTCAGAGCCAGATGATATGTTGTGAATATAAATATGAAGGAATGAGGTAGATTTTATTTTGTATAAATTAATAACTTTTTTGTTCACAAATCCCGTCCACCCGGTCCTCAATCAAACAACTTAGATGAGACAGAAACTTTTGTCCGTGTGCCCAGCTGTTCGTGTTATAACATATTAATTACGTGAATTATATATATATATATATATATATAATAATAACAAAAAGGAATTTTGCATTTTAAAATATTTATCAAACTAACACATATTTAGATAGTGTATCATTATTAATAATAAGCCCCATAAAATGTGTTAAGTTATTGAATATCCACAAAAAAAATTGTTAGTTATTATTTATATTTAGGTTTTTAGCATGAGTTCAGGTCGTTCGTCTAAACGTGCGAGAAAAAGTGTCATCATTTACTGTAGCTGGCTATTATATTGTTACTATTATTCCAATAGAAATATATGAAGCTTCAAAATGTAATGCCTGTTAACTTCGAACATTATTCCACTATTAGTTTGGAAACGTTTTATTGAAATGCGATTTATAAAGTGTTTTTTGGGCACGTAGGCTAAGTGACTATGACATTTAGACTGATTTTTAGATGATGGTAGGGTCAGGGTTTGAATTCAATTCGGGTGTACTGAGCTTTTATATATATATATAACTGGTATGTTAAAATACTTATATATTATTAAATTAGGCCTTTACAAATAAGAATTATCATTAGCGTGGAGAGAGGATGAGAGAACCACAGCAATAAATCACTTGTTAAAGACCACCCTCAGTTCACTGAGCCAAGATTCGGAACCTCCTCGTCAACAATTATCTAGAGCTATCTGCTAATCACGCGCTCGCTCGCTCGCCAGTCTGGCCACCCAGTCGCTTGCGCGCTCGCTCGCACGCTTGTCAGTCTGGCCGAACCCTAAGGCGAATTCCACTATCCCCAGATGATAGGATGATACGTGAGAATGATGATAGTGGAAAGCAGAGGGGACCTACAGTTTAACGTGGGCTCCGAACCACGGTGGGGGCCTGGCATTCCACACATTTACAAAGCGTGAAAGCATGCACTTTGTCAGAGGTGAAGGAAGGGTTTGGTAATCAAATAAATCTGTACCGAGACCGGGGTTTGAACCCTCAACCTCTAACACAGAAGTGTGACACCTTATTCCTAGACAGCAAGGTCCCCAACCACGAAAATATAAATGTCTTCATGTGAGAGTGGAATTACCAAATATGCCGTGGCCTGTCCTAAAATGCACAACACAAACAATAAAGTAAAAATAACGAATGTATAATATTGAACTATTAAATAATAAATTATGTGTGATTAAAGAAAGTTAGATATACCCTTGCCCCTCAACCAGACATGATTGAATATTTAATAGTGAAGGGAAAAAACTTAATAAAACATTATTCTCTGCAACAGAATCATTTAAGTTGAGAATATTAAATTGAAAGCCAATTTGGAGTAAAATAATCATAAATATAGCCTACATGAGTTTGAACCAAGACGGAAAGTTATGGGCGCTGAGAATTTTTTTCTTCCTCTAAACTTCCAGCACCGAGTGTCCCAGGGCATTAACAACACACCTCAATCGTATGCAACGTCACGAGCAATTAGAGAATCAAATATAGCTCCAAGCAGGGCAGCGATTCCCAACCCTTTTTCGCTTTCGTACCCCTTGGCAGCTCATTTACATAAATTGTGCCCTTAATTTTTAGCAAAACATTTAATTACTACAGTAGTGGCTATTTCTGATTTATTTGTTGCAAATGAAAATAAATGGGATTTAAAAACAATGTGATAGTAAGCTGAAGAAAGAGTGCAGATATTTTTACAATCAAAAAACTTAAGTTACAATAAAAACAAACACATTTAATTAATTTATTAAATTATTAATAATTATAAAAACTATTTTGTGTTTGAAATTGAAATCATTTTCTCAAGGTCAAATACAGAAGAAAACCCGCACCACCCCTCACAATATCGTTGAGTTAATTTCATAACTTTTGACTGATCTTTTGTTTTACACTGGCATTAAACAAATATTTTCGCGTACCTCCAAACGTCCGGG
Organism: Timema genevievae; assembly: GCA_902155825.1. Taxonomy (NCBI): domain Eukaryota; kingdom Metazoa; phylum Arthropoda; class Insecta; order Phasmatodea; family Timematidae; genus Timema; species Timema genevievae. The sequence continues at coordinate 53,858 of CABFWO010003839.1, read as the reverse complement.
CACCTAAGAAAGCGGGACTAATTAGGATGAATCAAGCTCCACGACAAGGAAAGGTATAGTCCAATTTTAAGAGAAAAGGTCTTTTGAAAAATACAAACACTTTTTTGTGTCCAAAATTGATGTAATATTAATATTTTATTGGTGTTATTTTAAAGGTATTTAAAACATCTATCAAAAGCGACAGCTGCAAATCACATATCTAGGTTTTTTTTTTAAATCACGGCTTTTTACTACCCTTTCGGGCTATACGCTTATGTACCAATTACGCTCATGTTTTTAGGGATTAGGTTATATTCAGAAGAAGTGTACCCCCATTGGGGCGTGGAGGGAGAATGGACAACCATTTAGGAAAAATCACCGTCAGTACATCCAACCGAGATTCGAACCTCAATCTTTCTGTCATCTGCGGTCTTGTCTACTATGAGAGTAGCGTCTTGGACTATACGGCCACCGAAGTGGCTGTCTTGACGTATTAATAGATGAAAAAGTAGAGCTAGTAATTTATTTGACCGTCTTCCTGTGAAAATTGAGCTATAAGTAGGGAATACTTGTCTAGCGTCACAATAGCTCGCGAAGTTGACCTAGGTCGCGGTGAAGCAGGTTGCCTCTTCATTTCATGGGCAAAGCATCGGTGCAAATCTTTGATGAGCAGCTTGGTAAGTATGATTTCATGGACTCGGTTGTAGATGAAATGCTAATTGATCAGGTTAAAACAGGAATTCGCTACACTCGGACATTTAAGAACGCTAACAGATTTGCATCTACGAAATTTAAAAGAGTTGATCAACACTTGTTGGTGGAGTTGCTCGGTTTTTATCCTAAGTTTAGATAACACCACTAGCATCACAATCTTGATGATAACACCCACTCTAGATAGTTAGTAGGGAAAGTGGTTACAAAATGATCGTCAAGCTAATAACGCGAACCAGCTCAGTCAGATTCTATCTTCAGCGTTTTTCTCCCTTCATGGGAGGTTTTCAAATTTGGATTCATTATTGAGTCATTCAATGAATAAAATTAATATACTTGTTACAATATATAACTTATTATTATTTTTTGGAGTTTTAAGGCAAAAAAACGAGAGTACTGTTATCACACGGTTCAAAACAATTTTCAATACAAAGGTCAAATGAAAAAAAAACTAAATAAAAGAGCTCACTCCACAAAAAGGATGTAAAAAAAGTATTAAAAATAAATAAAACGTTTATTTTATCAACATAAAGTGGAACTAAGCAGTAGGAAATAGGTTTCCTTCTATTCTAATTGAAGCAATTTTGGTTCAAACAAAAAGGATTTCGACATTTTCCCACTCATTATTTCATATTAAGTTAGTCCATGTACCATTACAAATAATGAGTGACAGAGGTCATAGGTCATGCATTCATATTTGTCCAGCCAATATTTAGTTCACACATGTACCAATAATGGATTGATGAGGGAGAAAATGTAAAAAACCTTTCTGTTTGAAAAATAAATGGTAACTAGTCCAAACATATGTCACGTTATTCTATTCGTTAGAACTTAACATTAGGTTGAGGGGTGACTAAAACTACTTTCGATTTTATAATGTTCGTTTAGCTCTAACTTCTACGAAAAAGCGTTCAAGATAATATGAGGTTTACCATCCAGTTAGTCTACATAATATCCCCATTAACGTTAGACCATTCCGCCATACTGTTTTCATTGGCATGTTTGTGAGAGTATATATTTTTTTCTTTTGAAAACAATGAACGATTATTTGTATGAGGATGACGACTTTCATATGAGTTTCACTTTCTAAGGGTCCCTAAAGCAAAGAAATAGCATAATCTATTATACATATTTTGTTTTAGAAATCGATCCATTTAAATCATTAAACTCACTAGTAAGTTTATGACATACATTATCGGTTTGATTTCGATAGTTTATTTTCTTTTTCTATATTAGTTATATGTAAAATATGTCTTCTTCTATTGCACCGCATCTTAATACCCGTTCGTATTATATACCTATTAACTAATTACACTAATGTGTTAGGGATAAGGAAGGTTTAATTTAGAAGAATTGAGCCCGAATTTGCCTGTATGGAGATTGGAAAAACATCTAGGAGAAAACCCCACCCTTATTGCGCCCGACCGGGATTTAACCCCGATCTCTCAGTCCTTGGCAGACCAGTTCAAAACGAGAGTAGCGCGTTAGACCACGCGGATACCGAAGTGGGTTCTTCTACGATGAAATTAGCGCTACGCTTTCTTTTAATATTTTCAAATTATATTTTTATTTAAAAAAAGAACTACAATATAAATAAGTAAATAACAGGTAGCCTTAGACGACCCTATACGTAAGAAATTGTGCTAAAGTAAGTATCTACTTTAAATTTATTTACACACCACATGTCCACATGGTCTAACGCGGTAATAACGTGTTAGACTAGATTGTCGAAGATGGGGAGGTTTTTTTTCCTAAATGGTTTTTAACTCTACCTCCACGCAAATGCGGGTGCACTTTATCTACATTAAACCTACCTAATTCCTAACACATTACATTTGTTAGTACATAGGCGTCTAACCTGGATGGGTACTAAGACGCTCTGCTAAAAAAAAAGTTATTTACAAAAACAACTACGTACGTATAAATTGTAATAGCTACCCTATACTCTCCATGTTCAAATTAATCCAATCAAAAGCTTCCTAATAAATCCAGCGCTCCTAGAGGATTAACGATCATGATTAATAGCTAATAGAAGGTACCTGTCCGAATATTTGACGAGCACATCGAAATAGTGTTTTAAAACCCAAAGCCAAATTTAACCAACAGCTAGACTTTACTAACAGTTAAGCTACGAGGTTCTACATTTAGTTCAACTTACTGTTAATGGAATAATTTTTTTGTTTACAAGCTAGTTTTTTTACATTTCTACTTTCCCATGACCCCTAGAGGAGAGAAACTATTGTGATCGACAAAAAAATCTGATTCGAGAATTTGATGGAAGTAGACGTTTCATGACCCCTGAAACCTAAAAAGCAGTTTTATCAATGCGGTGTGTTTGAATGTGTTTGTGTGTCTCCGTATCTCGGCCTAGAGCCGAAACCATTTTACCGATTGGACTAAGGTCTAGTAGGGGACTGATAAATTTTTGGCTTTTCCTATTTCACCCATTATCTGATTTAAAATTCCTGTATTATATGACTCCTCCTTGTTTTCAATGTTTATAATTTAAAAATTCAGATTTTTATCTCATACATTTAAAAAAAATGTTATTAGGTATGAAGTGAAAATGGTAGCGAGCAATGAAGATTTCAAGATAAAAGAATGCCGTGCGGTGATGACATATCGGTTCGTTTTAAAGGGAATTCGGCAAGTCAAATTCATGATGATATTTCAGACACATTTTGTTAAAAGTTCCCTTCCTACTCCACAGTCAAGAACTGGGTTGGTCGGTTTAAGACATAAAATTTTGGTAGTGAATAGGAAGAACTCCTAGGAGACCAGTGAAAGCGACTGTTCCAAAACTGTGGATGCCATTCACTCCATGATCTTGGAGGATCAAAGAACGTCCGTCAAAAATAGAATAGAAATCCTAAATATATCTCGGGAACGTGTAGGCGTCATAACCCATGAGAATATGAAGAATCTTTTAGCCAAATGGATGCCCAAATGCCTCAGTGTAGACCAAAAGTGTGTTCGAGTGGTTGCTTCACATGCCATTTTTGACGGTTTCAGTAGGAATATTTTGGAAGTTTTGAACCGGATTGTTACTATGGATGAAACTTGGCTCTATATGTATGAATTATAGACGGAAGTACAATCAAATTAATGGCGACACAGTGGTAACCCACGTTCATAGAAATTCAAAGTCTGCAGGGAAGGTGATGTCATCTGTTTTCTGAGACAGAGATGGAATCTTTTTGTCGATTATCTGGAGAAGCGTACAGCCATAACTGCAAACTACTACATAATACTTTTGAACAAACTCAAGCAAGAATTGGTTTCCAAACTTCATGGAAAGCTTTCAGGAGGAATGTTGCTTCTCTTGGACAGTGATTCTCTTCACACAGCAGCCATCATACAACAGACATTGGCAGAGCTACTCTTTGGAGTGCTCTAACACCCGGAAAACTCATCTGACTTCCCCTTCTGACTATCATCTGTTCACTAACCTCAAGAAACACTTAAAAGAAGCAACATTTTCAAGCGTTGAAACGGTAAAATCTACTACTGAGGATTGTTTTGTAGCGCAATCAGGAAAGTTATTTATGGACGAAAAAACTAGAGCAACGTAGTAATAAAGGCGTTGAGCTTGAGAAAAATATGTTTAATGAACCATATTTGTCACATCTGTAGCTTTGTGGTATCTTTACAAAGCCAAAGACTTATCAGACCCCCTAAATATAGGGGCTTCATAAAAGGTTTTCATTAGTAAATCCCACATGTTTTGGTACACCCTATATATGTCACAATATAATATATCACTGACTACAAAGTGGTCTTGGGGTAAAGTGCTCACCTCGGGATCCAGTGTTCGTAGGTTCAAACCCAGAAGGGGTCGACGGATTTTTCTTGAGTGATCAAAATCCGTAGCACAACTTCCTTTGGAGGGGAAGTAAAGCCGTCGGTCCCATGTCAAATGTGGCATGTTAAAGAACCCTGAAGGGTTTGTAAAAATATCTTACTGGCAAAAGTGGTCAGCCCTTTTAGCACTCGCTCATAGAAATTCAGCGTGGAAAGCAACGGGGAACCACCACACTTCCAGAACTGCCCTAGTACATGTAATTTCTACCAGATGGTGCAGGCAGCACTAACCAACCGAATGGCTGGGTGCATGTTTAGCTCTGGATGTATAGAATCAAACAAACCTTCGGGCTGTTGACTTAAAAATAAGAATACATCACTATATAGATATCATATATAAACAATACAATACATGTCATATCTAGCGACGAATATTTCTAGCCCATTCTATTTTACTCAACTTCTAGATCTAGCAGTACAAATAGATTTCCTCTTAAGTCTACCTTCCTCATTCTTGTCTCATTAGTGTAAAAATGCGGATATTTCAGACGGGTAGTAAGACGCGTAGCAAAAAAAATAATCTAAGTAATACATTATATTTAAAAATACAAAAATGATAAAATATTATATTTGCTGACATACATTTATGTGCTAGTAATATACCGTCTCAAAGGCGCAACCAAGCTTTCCTCTTAGCAGTTAAATGGGGCAGGTGGTAGCTATAAAAATGGGGAAATTCATGCTACTAGTTGACAGCACAATAAAACACATTTTCACCTCGGGATAAAAATGTGATACGGTTGCTGGTGGCCGTATAAAATTACTGCACCCACTAAAACCTAATGTTACTACCCGAAGGAAATATCGCCGTAGCAATTTGACCGTCTCGGTTTTTATATCACCGCCACATTGTGATATCAGAGATCACACCAACTGGTTTGGAAAGTGCCACGTCATGAATCAGTTTTAAAAATATATACAGTAGATTTTTTTAATTCGGAGTCCAAGGGATATCTAAAGAAATTCAAAATATCCTAAATTCGATCTAACCCTTTTCATGAGTATCTAGGCATCTGAGACACAACAAATCAATAACCTCAAAATATGCTACATATAAACACGTAAGTTACATTTTATATTTGATATAGACCTACAAAGCAATATATACTTACATGAATAAACAAGAACAATTTAAACCAAAAATATTAAGAGTTGTAAAAATTAACGAGACTTGAATCAGTTAGGGCACCACGTGATTACGTCACACAGAAGCGATTAAAGCCGAACCAACACTAGAAAACATTAACAATGGATAGGCTTCGAACTATCCAAATATTTCATTCTAAAATTCTAGTCAAATGTTATTTTTCGCCATTGATTTAAAAATTAATTTCACGGGGAATGATGGTGGGTTCGATATTATTCGATTTGTCAAATTAGCCAGATCTTACTGTACATAGGGTGACCTGGTGGTCTAGGGGTAAGGGGTCAGACTTCTGTGCTGGGAGTCCGGGGTTCAATCCTCGGTCGCGACACAGATTTATAAGATTGCCAAACCCTTCCTTCACCTTTGACAAGACGTGTATTAATCACAACTTGTGAATGTGAGGAATGCCAGGCCTCCACCGTGGTTCGGATCCCACGTTAAACTGTTGGTCCTCCATTTTATCTCACAATCACTCTACAATTAAACATTAGCGTAAGTGCGTATAACCCGAACGGGTAGTAAGACGCGGTGCTAATATTAGTAGTACTGTATATATGTATATACTCGCTTATGTGGCCACATGGTCTAAGGCAGTGATACTCAACCATTTTTGTTCGCATACCCCCAAATATAATTTATATTAAGCTTTGTACACCCAAAGTTGTAGGTGCATAATACAAGTTATACATATTATATAATATGCATCTAAAATAAATCACATCAAAATAATGTATCAAATGATAGATTTTAAATTTTTACATATTAAATTTTACGGGCATCCTAAGATGTGTTCGCGTACCTCAGGTTGAATACCACACACTTGCAATATACTTGACCACCGATGACAGTAAGATCAGGGATCGAACCCCAGCCAGAGATAAATGCGGGTACACCTCTTCTAAATTCAACCTTCCTCGTCCCTAGTATATTAGTGCATTAAATGCAAATACGTTTTGAAGGGTATTAAGATGCGGTGCAAAAACAATAGAGAACATAAATCAGCGAAATTGTTTTACTCAATAACACATTTTAGATTTATACAATAATCAATTATTGATTATATTTTTCAATTTAATTTTAATTGAAAATTAATTTATGATGGATCTCTATAAAACTGAAGTTTCATGTTAATAGACTATTAACCAATATTTGTATGTTACTATCTTGCAAACATTTTATTTTTCTCCGCTTCCTAAGATGGGAAGTAGGAAACGCGAGTTAAAGCCAGTGTTTTTACAGGATTGCTTAAATAGCAAAATATTTTAATTTTTTGATAAAAATAAATACAATTTTACTCCAGTAGAAATACAGAGTTAAAATTTTATCACATGGCGATATAAACAGTTGTTGAATATGTCATAAACATATCGGTATTAGATGACAAACTTTTTAAATGAAGAGAAAATGTTGTCATTAAATTCCAAGAAAACCTTGATAAATTCAAGAACTGTTGAAATCACCATATGAAGAAAATTAAACTTTATGGTTCTACTGGGGAAATATTTTATTTATTTTGGCGTTCCCTTCACTCCCACCTTAAACTCAAAAGATTAAAGCTGAATCTGTGACAGCTTTTGAAATCAAAGTAGTCTAGTTTTTGGTCCGAACCAGGAGCTTCCTTCTGGTAGGAAGCTTGAAAACGTTTCAAGATATGTTAATCGAATCTAGTTAAACCTATTTTGTTGACATTGGGCAAGTTCCGTATCTCCCCCATGAACCGGCAGTTTATAAGAGTTGGAGGGAGTTTGCGGGGGAGAGGGGGGTAAAGGTGGGTCAGCTCCGTGAGCTCTGCCTCTAATCAGGTTACCTACCTCCTTCCTCCACTGCCGTGGCAAGCAACCAGGAGTTCAGGTCGGTCCTGAATACTGATCAGATATGTGATCGACGTCGATTGCGTTGCCACAAGGTACGCCTTTAGGCCTCGTCCTGGTTTCATGGAGGGATTTGGGAGAGGGGGGAGGGAAGGAGGTGGGAGGCAAAGATTTGAACCCTCTGAAGCACATACGATTGCACGGGAACCATTCACAGGCGATTCTTTATTATTATTATTATTATTATTATTATTATTATTATTATTATTATTATTTTAATGTGATATGTTAAACTTTGGCAGATTGCGAATTTCTTTATGCAGGTTAAATTATTTATTTGTGTGTGTGAGGGGGGGGGGGAGGGGATAGGGTAGGGAGGATAGAACATTAAATTGTTGCAAGATAATATTGAACAAACAAAACAAAATTTTATTTTATTTTATTTATATATTTTAGTGGATGATTAGTTTTTAATTGTAATGCGTAGCACAAGCTTTAATAATAAGTTAATTTAAGGGTAAATTGCTTCGGTGACCGAGTGGCCTAAGGCCTCATTTTCTCGATAGATTGGCCTATTGATGACGAGAAGATCGGTGTTAGAATCTCAGTTGGTGTACAAAGGGTGATTATTCCTAAATGTGTTTCCACTCACTCTCCAAGCAAATACGTATACACTTCTTCTAAATACAACATTCCTCATCCCTAATACAATAACGTAATTAGTACATAAGTACATAACACGATCGGGTAGTAGGACGTGTTTTTAAAAAAGTGATCTGCATCGGCAGACACGTGAACTAAACCACAAGATCGTATATAGTCTGTTTTGACGGTAAAGGGGTCAGGCTCCGAATCCTAGCTGGGTGCAATTAAAGTGTATTTTTTCCTAAATGGTTTTTCCCTATCCTTCCACGCAAATACATTTACAGTTTTCTGAATTATACCCTACCCATCCACACACCGTTCACGTAACGTAATTAAATTCGGATAGCTTTTAAAGGTAGTTAAACACGGTGAAAAAAATTATAGATATAATGATTTTTGTTTAAAAAAAAAAATCAGCACTTTGCTTGGTAAACCCATAATATATCAAACCACTCCCAATGAACCTAGTCGAAAATCAAAACCAAGTCAAATCCCGACAGCTCATGAATACTAAAATCTTTTTAGTTTATTTGCTGTGTTTAAGACGCAATTTTTAAACAGTGTGACTATATCATAAAACGACTTAAAACATAACTTAATTCTATAACATACACAACGCTCATTCCCTTGGTTATTAATTCATCAAGGTAAAAGAGAAACCCCCATTTCCACCATCATACATTTATCGGTCATGGTGGAAATCAAACCCGGGACTTTAATCTCGGAGAGTAGACGCGCTACCAACTGAGTTAATGATAAGATAGAGATCTCAACATCAACCCCGGAGGTATCGGTCTAATTGAGTTACAAATTGCTTCCAGAGTGCTCGAGTTGAATCCCATTTATTTACCGTAATTCAGATGGTAGCTTATCCCCTTTAAAGATATATGTTTTAATCCCAGTCTTCACTTGGTGGGAAAACAGGTTAGATAGGAATGGTTTTTGTTCATGATAAGTACAATCCCATAAACCAATAAATCCATTTGCTATATATGTCTGTGAAAAGCATAGTGGAAATACGTTTAAACAAAATTTTTATGAAAGAAGTAAAATAGTTAAGATCAGTTGACAGTTAACGATCACAAATTTCTTCTAATTGTAGATCTAAGCTTTCGAAAGGAAAAAAAAGCCAAAAACAAACTTAATCACACGAAAAGCTCTATACTAATCACAAGATTTTAGCACGAACCGTTCAGAAGTTCAACAAATTTTAGATTGGTCGGCTCTGCTCAGGAACCTATCCTTGGACCCAATCAAATTTCAAAACCAAGAGATTCAAATACATACACATGCGCTGCAGAGCTACTTACAAGTAACAGATTAGTTGAATATGAAGAGGTGGTTTAACATAACTCGCTAAATGTATTTATATTTATCCATAGTATTTAACGTGTACTTTCTGAACCGACTGATTATACCCACACATGAGAATTTCTATGAGCGAGAGCGGAAGGGCCTACCAATTTTGCTGGGAAAGCTACTTTCATAAACCTTCTAAGGATCTTTTTCATGCCCCAATCTACATGGGGCCGACGGCTTTACTTCCGCTCCAAAGGAAGTTGTACTACGGATTTATATTGCTCAAGAAAGATCCGTCGACCCCAGCTGAGTTTGAACCCACGAACATCGGGTCCTGAGGCGACATCTTCACCCCAAGACCACCAAGGTCAACCTGTAATTGTAAAGCGGGTGTATCGATCTAACGAGTTGTATCACGACATAACTCCATAATTTGAAAACAACCACCATGAAAGTAATCTAAAAGATACGTTTATCTACTAGAAAATTAAACATGTGTTAAGTTGGCGTTACAAAACTTCATGGGACAACATACATTTTTGATAGCGTGTGAATTGCTGCACCACTCAAGAAGATTCTGTTATTTATTTTCTGTGAACGTGAGAATCAAGCTCATTATTATTATTAGCACCATGTCTTACTACCCGCTCGAGTAATCAAGCTTATACAATTTGCCAAAGTAAAGCTAAGACATTGTTTATATTTGTCCTAACGTTGTATAAAGTTCTAGAATTAAGATTCTCTCTTTTGAAATACTTCGGTTTGATTCCAGTTAAATCGGGACTGTTGCTGAATGTGTCGAAATATACTGAAATCAGACTCATATTAATATAATAAAATTATTTAAATGCTTTTTTCATAGTAACGGGAGGCACGAAATCTTAACATCAAGTTAATCTATTCTGGTTTTCTGGTACAAAGTAGGTTGAGGTTGGAATCTTGGCTGTGTGTACTCGGAGTTTTTAAGTTTCCCACTCCACCTCCACACACATCCGGGTACATTTTCCCTAAGTTTATCATTCTTTATCTCTATTTCTTCAGTTTATTCAAGAGTCCTATATAGGGTCATAAAATGACGTATTTTGGAGGCATTGTTCTAGGGTTATACCTAGTCATAAATATGAGATGTAAATTTAATATTTTTTCTCCAATAAAAGAAAGGACTATTAAATGATTGTATTTGTTAGAAAATTATTTTATTAATTTTTTCCTTAAAAATCGTCAAATGGGGTGTTTTCAGCATCATTTTCCAGAAAAAATTATAACTAGAAACATGGATATAGATACATAAAAACATAGATTACCAAATTTTGAACAAAGTGGTGTATTAATATTATATAGTCACCGCTAAAATTTGCCTAAATTTACCTAAAACGAAATACATTTTCTTGTAATTTTGAATCCGTCTGGTGACGCGCTCTTGCAGCTCCGATTCCTAACCAGCCACGTGGAGCTTAGAGTGAGGGACGGAGACACGGCAAGAGCAGGTAACGCGATAGAGGGGAGACAAACCTCTTGTTGGATACAGTTGTTTCGAAGCTGCTGGCAGGTTGTACCGGACCCGTTATTTTTAATTTCACCTCCGATTTTCCGGGTTGTTTTTTCTTCCAGGTAACACTGGTGCACAACATTCATTGGTTATTTCCTCCCAAAAATATCATCATACAAATATGAACAGCTTTTTGCAATTTGCCAAAATTTATTATTTATGACTAAGATTCTTTTTACGCACACAGATTAAAGAAATGTCTTAGACTTCTGGTTTGGATCCAAGCCCCGTCAGAGTCGGTGAATATTTGAACCATGATACTGAGTGTGGTTTAAGACTAGGTCTTCTCGGAGTGCTTTTGGTTTAATCCCACATCTTCATTCCAACACAACTCCAATCTCATTTCATCCCTCAGCTACTCGCGTCACCACCTTCTGATTATTGGAGGGATAAGAGATATATCTTCCCTTACCTTGTTAACTCTCTCTTTTTTAAGCACCACGTTTTACTATACCGTTCAGGTTATACGCCTATGTACTAATTACACTAATGGATTAGGTATTAGGAAGATTTAGTTTGGAGGAAATTCACCCGAATTTGTGTAGAGGGAGATTTGAAAACCATTTAAGGAAAAACACCATCAGTGCGCCTGACTTGGATCGAGTCCCAATATCCCCGTCTTCGGCGGTCTAATTCAACACGAGAGTAGCGCGTTAGACCACGCGGCCACCAAAGCGGTAAAATCTCTTGATCTTCTCATCATAAAATAAAGTATTATTTTTACTAAAGAATTTCCCCTTCCCCCACTCCGTTAATGTATCAACTTTTAGATATTTTAATATGATGCAATCAGCAGAATTTATGTCATCTGTATTGTAATTAGGGGTAAAATCATCACATTGAACTTTGAAAAGGGAGTGTCGCCAATGTATTTATTCAGTGAAAGTACATTTTTGTTTATAACTTTAATCATATCTAATGTATAGTCTTATTTTATCTAATTAATTCTTGTTCTCTCTGTAGAATATTAAACCTGCTTTTTAATATGTACAGTAAAAATGCCATAAATATAATTAACACAATGAATACAAAAGCTATTATATTCTAATAATGTGTGGCCGATATTAACTCACGGTGGAATTATGTTGCCGGGAAAAGCTCAAGCTCCAGGAAAACTGCCCCAGCTGACTATGCCGGGATCATCAGCTAAACGACATCTTACTCACTGATCCCGCTTCGAAGAAATGGCAGAGGTGTTTTTCTCTGGGCGCCACACCATCAACGAGCGCTAGTGGTCATTCAGCGCAATTCCGCAACTTTACCACCTTCCCCCTTTGGATGTCCAGATGCAAACCTTCCTCGAGTTCGTCAGTTCTGTTATTATATAACAGTCATTCCTCGCTTCACATTTTGTATTCTATTTTATCAATTCGACGGAGGAAGAACTAGGACGTAAATCTACATAGCTGAAGAAACTACTGGTGACTACGATGTATCAGGCGTCGGTCTCTCCACCTCGTTGCAAATGAAGCCTCATCTTGGACTTGTATTTGACAGTTAGAATCTGGGATTGATTCGTAACACCGTTTTAACTATATCCATCAGACATGATTATTTGTGTCAGAATGTCTTACTTTATTTCTGTGTCCATCAGCCATAGTTTTGAATGTTAGTCTTAACGCTCTTTTTCTATGTCCATAAAACATAGAGTTGTTTGTCAAAATTATGACATGTTTTCCTATGCCCATATGGCGTAGTTTAGAATGAAGGGCTTAATGCTTTATTTATCTTGGGCCATACGACTTTATTTACTATGTCAGAGTGTCTGACTATCTTTTCTATGTCCTTAAGACATAGTTTTATATATTTGTGAACAATAATAACTCCCCAAACAGTAAGAGCATATTTATAATCTCCTTATGGTGGAAATCAGGTCATCTAACGTTTTATTCTATGACCTAGTTATGTCAGTGACAGATAGCAGTCATTATTATTTCTTTTTTGTGTATCTATTTACGGTGCGCAACCTGTGGGAGCACTACTAAATTGTAGTGGTGGTCCGCGGGGATAGTGCTTTGTCTCCAGCCCCTTCAGGCGCCATTTTTATTAAGTAAAACAATTATTCTTTGTACTATTTATTGTGTGCCCAAGCTAGGCTGTGAATATAAATATACTATTGAATGTCCAGGCAGTACTTATTAGGAATTGACCGGCCATAGCAATTTAACGGTATAGATGCCTGATAGCTTGCCATTTACTATTTGTAATATGCTAGTTCCCCTTCTAGGGGTTTATTCTTAGGTTTTTCTTAACTCTCTATGTAGTTAATTCAAGCTAGTTAGCTTATATAACTTCCTTCATAGTAACTTTATAAAATTAGGATTTAATACCCCTTGTTTGCATTTCATATAGTTCTACTATTATTCATGGATAGACCTTTCAGGTCTTTGTCTGGTATTAGCTAGGCTGGATTGTCTTTATGTATTGTGGCTTAACCTTAAATTAATATTTGTTGCCTATTTTTGACTGCCGCTATGTTGAGGCAGACGCTCCTTTGTAGGAGAATGAGCGTTGATCCTTATTTTTAGAGTTATTAAACTAAACTATATGTTTAATCTTTCTTCTGTTAGTTCCTAGTCAACAAGGAGCTTATTTCTATTCCTGCCTCTCGGGAAGTATACGACTATAGTAATTGAATAAAGTTATCTTTAATAACAATGGACTGTTTGATCTAATATCTATTTAAAACTTACGTAATTCTATTTAATCTTTTTTAATTTAAAGAAACTAATTTGTCTTAAAGGCGCATACAAATCTGTGCTACCCTCATATCCAACCTTGATTTAGAAGCAGGAACATAATAAGTCTATAATTTTCATTAAATCACAATTTCATCCAAAAACGCTCCTTCTGCCTCCTGGACCTTGGCTATTTTTTGGCACAGGAATATTTTTGTAGAATTCAATGCCGGTATGTATACTGTATTCAGTACAATAATAAGAAATTCGTGATTTTTTATTTATTTGTCAAGAATATAATATACGTGATAGTGTTTTTTTATCCCATGTCAATGTACCCTATTCCTCGGTTCCCCATTTGGTAACATATTGGGAGGGGCGCGTCCCCGAATCCCCACAGGTCGTGACATCGGTGCCACTACTCAACTTTCATAAATGCAGCTTAGAGTTTCATCGTACGTATTTGTTCTACACCCTGGCATCATTCACCCATTCAGACCTTGTCGGTGACGGCTAGAACTGTGCGAAGATCACATTTACTTGCTAACGGCAGAAAGTCAATGCAGCCAGAGTGCATAAATTAGAGAGGTGGGCTGCATACCCTTTTACATTAATCTATTTAAATCATAATTTTATCTCATGCAGTACTAAATCATAGGTCTCTTACATTGAGCCTGGTTAAAATGCTATTTGATCCATTGGATAAATAGACAACAGCAAAAATAATAAGCCCGGGAATTTTGTTTAAAGTTGTTCGATTGGTCGAAAAAAATTCTATAGTTGAATGTTATTTTTAATTTTTACTATTCCACATTGAATGGTTTCCAGATGAAATTCCAAAAAAAACATCAAAATATTTTTCAATTTTTTTGGCTGGAATATGATGATTTTAATTAGAATCTTGCAGACTATAACACTCAAAAAGTATTTCTTTATAGCCCGATATTTCATTTCGGCCTAAAATTATCTTTGCCAACACAAGAATGTAATAAAGAAATTAATTTGAAATGAATTTGTCGTTCACCTGCATTAAAAGTTTGTGTTTTGGGCAATTTTATCTTGAAAATTAACAAAACTTAAAACCCTCATTGTCAGGGGCTTCGGAAGATATTTGAAAGCGGGGGTGGTTGGGGGTGGGGCAACTTAACTGAGAGGGAGTCCAGAAGTCCTAGCAGGGTAAAATTTTAGATCGTGGATGACTTTTGAAGCTATTTGAAGGTGGTTTATGTTTCACGGAAAGTACATTTTTGTATGCCTTTCTTTGTCATTATATATAGTAACAACATAGTAGGAACTTGTGTGGGGAAGAACATGCTAACTTTTTTCGGTCAGCAATTAAAATTGGTAGGTAGGCTCCATCTATATTTTTATTTTATAGGTAATTATACTATCCATGAGTATTTGTGTAGTAAGGGTAATTAGTAATTGCATGCATGCATGCATGCATGCATGCATACATACATACATACATACATACATACATACATACATACATACATACATACATACATATATATCCACATACATACATACATATATATCCACATACATACATACATATATATCCACATACATACCCACATAAATGAGAATGAAAATAATAGTATGAACAACACTGAAACACTAAAATATTACGAAGAAAACGTTTTTTTTAGTCAACTACGAAGAACCCTATAAACTTCAGGTGACGGCATGGCTCCTTTTGCCATGTCATAACGGCCGGCACCCCATGACGGGAACTCGTAGCAGATGGGAGGTGGTCGTGGAAATATTCAATTTGTTGCGCCGTCTTGTCGGCGTCCCTTGTCCCTCCCCCTTTCCCACACCCCTGCGACCCTTCAACTGAAGTTTCCTTTCCCCTCAGGCCGCACGCGGGCCAGCAAATGTTTATTGACAAATCGTTCCAGCGATACTTCAGCGTCCTGATACTCGTATTGTTTCACAAAAAACATTCTTCTACCCTCCCCCCCCCC
>CABFWO010003839.1:0-28091 GCA_902155825.1 Timema genevievae | reverse complement strand
CCCTTCCTTCACCTCTGACAAGACGTGTATTAATCACAACTTGTGAATGTGAGGAATGCCAGGCCTCCACCGTGGTTCGGATTCCACGTTAAACTGTAGGTCCTCCATTTCATCTCACAATCACCCTACCATTACACATTAGCGTAAGTGCGTATAACCCGAACGGGTAGTAAGACGCGGTGCTAATAATAATAATAATATTATAATCAAAGTATTTACGAATACACTTTCTTCCCATTAGATTCAATGATATGAACACCCTCTTCAGTGGACGTATGGTCTAAGGCGTCACTCTCACTTTAGACTGTCCTGGTGATTAAGGGGAAATCGGGTATCGAATACCGGTCGGGTTCACTGAGGGTGGTTTTTTCCCTAAATAGTTACCCACTCTCCTTCCATGTAAATATGGGTATATTACTTCTAAAATGTTTCCTTACTCATCCCTATCCCATTAGAGTAATTATTATATACTATGTGTATAACCTGAACAGGGAGTAAAATACGACGATAAAAAAATCTGAAAATTTTACCAAAAATAATTTTAATCTCTAATTGTTCTTATTTGTTTTGATTTAGTATTTGCAAACAAATCTTGGCCTACCTGCAAACCCCCTTCCACCCGTCCCCAAAACACTATTTGATGGATTTATGTACATATAATTATATATATATATATAAATATATATGATTTTATATATATATAATTATATATATTTATATAAAATATATATAATTTTAATTTTTTTTAAATATAATTTTATATATATAAAAATATATATATGATTTTTTATATATATAATTATATATATATATATAATAGTTTCTAGGTACCACCTCCCCCAACCCAGTTCCTCCCCCTTTTATTAGACCACAAGCTAGCACTGCGGAAACTTTTCATCTTAAACTCCAGATAAGATTTACTAGAGCCAGAGGTTGACAAAATCATTGAGATTGGGAGCATTTTTTCAGTGTGTCAAATTGTTGCGCGAGCTATCCAGGTTAAAAACTTGCTGTATCGTGTATTGGTTGTCGTTATTGTAACATGTACAGAGCCAACACCTTTGAGGTGAGCTCTGTGATTTGGATTCACAATTGTGATAAAAAATGAAAATGTTAGGGACATATTGTACTGAAGTGCACTTTTTAATATTAGCAAACACAATTTGAAGTTGTAACTAAGGAAGAAACTGTTGAAATGCTATATTTGGAGCATCGCTCTGTACAGAACAGAACTTGGACTCTTAGAAAGATTGAAAAGAAATATTTGGGGAGCTCTGAAATGTGGTGCTGGAGAAGACTTGAGAAGATCAGGTGGACAGACAGGGATGACAAATGTAGTTTTTAGAAGAGTGGGTGAGATGAGAACCATTTTGGATGTGATTCTTTGGTGCAAAACAAACAGGATTGGACACATCCTTAGGAGGAACTTTCCTCTGCACAACGTCATAGAAGATAATATTGAATGAAAGAGGAACTTATGAAGAAAGAGGCTACAAATATTGGATGAATTTAAGAAAGAGAATTATGGGAGTGGAAGAAGGAGGCAGAGGACAGAGTGCATTGGCGGTTTAAATTCTTTGACAAAAATAATGTACCTGTCTTAAGACAAAACACCTAATAATAGAAAACACAAGGTACGGTAGGAAGAACAGTTTGAAAACATTTCATTATATTATGATTATTATTTTAAAAGTATTTTTTATATCTATCAAACGTGACAGTTGCAGAACACATGACTTGACATATGAATATATTAAAATTGTTTAGTAACGTTTGTAACTGTTAAATACTGTTATTCCTACCAAAAACCTAATACTAATTTTTTAAACCAAATTATAAGGAAATGTATATTTTTTTAAACACGTTTTATAGCTTACTAAGAAGAACGACATTCACTTTCATCAACTCGATTGAATTTATCAAACGTTCGTTTTATAATTCTACTTCTACACGTGTTTTTTTATCCCCTTCAGCTGAAAATTATGATTCACACGGGTCGGTACAGCAGAACAACGTCTTACCTCAGAGTGCAACATGAACCAGAATGGAATCATTTTCCTTTGAGTCAAGAGGTCATAGATACTAGACTTGAGTCAACACACTTCAACAATAAGTTACTAATGAAAGCGGTAAAAAAAAACTATTTCATGCGATTGAAAATGCCATCGTGAGCTACCGGTTGTTTGTAAATCACTGTACTACAAGATAAAGAAACAAAAGTTAGAACTAAATGTAAAATATGTTTGGCAGCCATTTACATACATTTCTCCTCCATTTATTACAAAACGTAAACTGATGATGTGTGTATAAACATGCTTCCAGATGATAAGTTATCCAAGAAGTTTTTTAATTTACCCAGTTTTGAGTTTTATTTTGAAAAATAGTACCATACAGAGCAAATAATACTATATTTTATACCTTTAAAAAAAATGCATCCTATTTTAGAACTTAATAAAAAAATTTGTTTTATGTATTTAACGTGTACTTTCTGAATCGACTTATTATATCAGCACACAGGAATTTCTATGAGCGAGAGTGAAAGGCCCTTCCAACTTTACCAGGAAAGGTATTGTCACATAACTTTCAGGGTTCTTTTACATGCCACAATCGACATAGAACCGACGGATCTACTTCGCCTCCGAGGGAAGTTGTGTTACTGATTTTTATCGCTCGAGAAAAATCCTTCAACCTCGGTTGGGTTTGAACCCACGAACATAGAGTTTTGAGGTGAGCATTTTACCCTAAGAAGACAGAGGTAAAATTTTGTAATTTATTTGTTGTTAATATTTTTCTAGCAAATGAGCCAATAAGACTTTAAAAATCAAATCAGGTATTTATAAGATAATAAAGTTTTAATTATCATTCAACATATACCTCTTCTCAAACTGTACCAATTTTGTATGAAAATGTATTAATAAAACCAGAGAAAAACGATGAAATTGTGTGTGTTTGAAGATTTGTTCTATAAATACTTCATTCAAAACCATACTCTCTACACAGTTAACTAAACAAGACACTTAACGAGGCAAAGCTTTGAAATAGAGCAATTAACAGATATTAAAAAATAATTTACTTTTGGCAGTTTAACATTTTGGATTCTTATTTAAATTGTGTGTATCGACTATTGAATTAATGGCTAGCTACTGTTCTCACTTACTTGAATTTTAATATAAATAAATTCGTTCAATTTATTAATTAAGTTTTAACTCAGAATAAAAAGCCAACAACGGTCTAGTACCACAAACATTTCCTGATGTCTGCCCACCCATTTGCTTTATCATGTCAGTTCTTAGTATAATAATATTTAGTGTATTACTAGATAGATGTTTTATTAAAATAATGTACGAAGAAAATCTAATTAACACATTAGAAATATTAGAGAGCTAGAATTATTTTACCAAAATGCTCTTTCAAATATCCCACACGCACATAAATTGTATGTAAATTTTGTGCTTCATGTATTGTACACATAATGTGAAATTCAGATTATTCGTTCAGTTCATATATTTAGTAACGTGTCTGAACAAATATTGCACAGTTGACTTACCTCTGTCGTTGGGGAAATTAAATTATGTTTCAAACCATTTAACAACATGGAAAACCACCGGTTTTCCATTATATTACGAGTTAAATGATCTCATTTTTGAAAAGGCCTTCTAAACACCGAGTCCTCAAAACTTCTAATGAAATATTTCGTAGCAGAATTATGTATTGACATAAATAACCGTCTATAAACTAGTTAAAGAGGATTTTACCATTCAATAAACAAAGTTTATTCAAGCAAATCTGTTTCGGCTAATGAAAGTGTAAGCCTATCTGATTATGATTTGGATGGTAAAAGTTCAATCCTAATTAGAAAAGTAGCCCCATAAATTAGCTTCCAATCCTCTCGTGAGGCAAAATGCTCAACTCAACCGTGACATTGAGGAGTATAAGGGTTATTGAACCCTTTCTAATTTTATATGCAGAGGGTTGAAGGGGAGTGGTGGGGTGAATATGTATTTGTTAGCTTAACTTAGGCTTAAATAATTTTTATCACATGTGCTCTAACTAGTTTAAATATGTTTATGTAATGTTACATATTATTTGTGTTTAACTATGGTGTATAATATTATTATTATTGATATGAGACTTATGCGATGATGATGATTATTACTATTATTATTAGTATGCAACTAGTTAAAATAAAATTAATTTATCTGACGGTTTTGGTTAAGTTTACAACCAAATAAATAATATTAGGGTCTATACACTAGTTAAACACAAATAATATGTAATATTACATAAACATAATAATAATTGTTATTATTATTAAATTATAGTCTCATACTAATAATAATAATTTATTATTATTATTATTATTAGTATTAGTATTATTATTAGTATGCGACTAGTTAAAATAAAATTTATTTATCTGACGATTTTGGTTAAGTTTACAACCAAATAAATAATATATTATTATTACGATTATTACTATATTTTATAATAATACATTATTACTATATAGTAAATTAACCTTCTGTGACTGGCGCTGTTGCATTTTCGCAACAAATGTGATATTTTTTTTTAAATTAAAGGTAATTAGGTCTAATACCCTCCAAGTATTCCTCAATTAGTTCCTGCTGCATAGTATGATGCCATCAAACATTCAAAGAAATATTTATTTTCTGAAATATGGGAGTTTTAACTGGAGCCATGTAGGAATGTTGTGAATACGCAACGATGCAAGTCGTGATGTCATACGTCTGGCTCATTGCCACCGCATGTTCATATTGCATAGTTAGTGCAAGTTCTATCACGTGTCTGGATGTTAAATCACATAGCTTTAGTTTGCTGTAAGCCTAATTGTTATTCACGTGCAGTCACTATTAAATAAAAAACAGAATTGAAGGAAGGAACTCAAGGAATAAAAGTCTTTTTTCAACAAAAATAGCAGTAACTTTTTTAAATAATCTTGCTTGTAATTTTTCTTTTCTGTTCAAAATACGTCTTAATTGAAACTTATATTTTATGATTGTTAGATATTTTATAGATTAGGCTACAAAGTTTTAGGTAATGTAGTTTTGTATTCATCAATTACCATGTACTAATAATCTTTTTTCTAATAGTTAGCTATGTTTTTGTAACAGTTTAACATGTTTGTAATTTTATTTTTCTAATAAAACTTTAAAAAACACACAATATTATTAAAATATTTATTTAATAAAATTGCTTCAATAATAATAATAATAATAATAATAATAATAATTAATAATATTATGTATTCAAGCATTGGTTTTGATTATTATCAATAGCATTATAGGATGTTGCAAAACGGCAACAGCGCCAGTCCCCGAAGGTTAAGCAATTCCCATGGCAGATATTAAAAAACTAGTGCGAATTGTATCAAATTAAACTAAATGTATTTACTTGTAACATATTTGATTTATTTCGGATAAAAAAAGTTCTTTGTCATAAAAACTGAAACAACGCGGATCTTAACATGCTTTCCTTTCCATTAAGCCTTGAAAGAGCGTTTCTTCTCACGGATAATAAGGTATTCATGGTAGTTTTTTCCTTTTCTTGTAGTAGAATAGTCTCTAAAAAGAGTTTCTCATTCAATCCACTCACAAATATGTCCTGTCCTTTCGACAAGGGCTGTAACTTATTTCTCTATTCAAATATTCGAAACATATTTGTAAGAAAAATAGGAACAAAACAACATATTGATATTTTTTTAAAGTGTTGAAGGTGAAGAAGATACAATTCAACTCAAACCAAAAGTTTTTTTGTTACTACCACGTCTTACCACATTTTATACGCATATGCACTAATTACGTTAATGCGTCAAGGATGAGGAAAGTTTGACTAGAGGAAGTGTACCCGCATTTGCGTTGATGGAGAGTGGAAAACAATTTAGGAAAAACCACCACAGTACACCATACCTGGATTTGAACCCTGATCTCCTCGTCCTAGGCAGCTCAGTCTATTGCGAGAGTAGCGCCTTTGACAATGCGGCCACCGAAGCATTATTTAACCAAGAGTTATTTAGTAAAGTGGTTCATTAAAATACAGAATTAAGATTATTTTTTTCAGCGCGTTCCACGACCCATTAGGACTGTATGCATAGACTAAGGCTGCGTGCACACTAGAGGCAGAGGAACCGCAAGGATTCACGATGATTCACCATTCGTGTAGTGTGGCCGGTGAGCAGAGGCATGGTGAGCGCCCAAATCGGCCTCGGCTCGCTGCGCGGGTCTGTCCACTGGGTTGTCGGTACATCAAATCGAGGAGTAGGGATGTGCTATCGTAAGAAAAGTATCGATACTGTACTCATTAAAAGTATCGGAAGAAAAATATAGATACCATTAATAGTATCGAAAGAAAAATATCGATAACAGTAAGTATCAATATCGACATTTTAATCTTGAAAAAAGGTTTTTTTATCTAGTAATAATAATTATTTCAGCTTTTACGTCATCATAGCTGTATTTCCATATTTAGTTAAACACTGAAAATTATAATGGTTTTTAATACTTTAAAATAAATTTTACAAGATGCTTTTTCGCTATCCAACTTCTTAAAACAATTTCCATAATTCACGTCTGGGAGGTGCCATTTACTAACTAATCTCTTCATTTATATACTCTTATCAAGATAGATTATTAACTATCAACAAACAATAGAATAAAGGACGCCCTTTTATGTTTCGTCTGCTTGGGACCCCCTTGAGGTGGCTGAGTTAATTGAGCTCTACAAAAGATGATTTTCTTTAGTTTATAATGGCCGTGATCATTGATAAAGGAAGGGGTAGTAGACTGGTCCCCAATTGCAGTGTCATTGGTTCATTCCTCCAAAGTCCACCCTAGTAAACATTTAGTCCCGGACTCCCAGCATGAGTGAAATTAACAAAAATGTTGTTTATTTCGATACCGATCCGATACCGGAGTGTGAGTACTAAAATCAATACAAGTCTCGGAAAAAAGTATCGAGTAAAAAAAATACTAGCATCGAAAGGGAAAATATCGATATTAGTAAAGTATCGATATTTTTTCCACATCCCTAGCGAGGAGTTGCTTAGTAAGCGTTAGTCTGGACGCCTCTTTTGTTGCATCTGCCTCGTCCCAAGCGTTTTTTCTAGTCATGAGTGATTTTTGTTGTTGATAGTGGTGTAGGTATCCACAATAAAATGGATCGGGAGCATGACATGAACGTAAAATTGATTGGTGCGTTGGAAAACAAACAATCTCTAATGAACAAGAACCGCAGCGTGAAGACTAAACGTTCATCTGGTGGAATTGCAGGTCTGAAAGTCCTATCTTTTCTTCTTATTTTATCTTTAATTCCATTCAAAATAAAGAGAAAGTCTTCCTCCATCATCCTTGTGAAGTTCTCAAATTTTTCACCTTCATCTAGGTTAATTATGTTCCTTTAAAAGACCCGTGCTATTTCCGGTTAATCATCGCCTATGTATATATAGTTGTTATGACCATCTACCTACGTATTTTGTTGATTTTTTTCCTCTAACTTTTCCACCTGAAATTTTAATATCATAAAACTCACCCAAGATGCTGCGGTGTGGACGTCTGACATCTATGTTGCCTTGGTGTGAATGTCATAGAGAAGTGGAGCACAGACCAGGGAGGCATTCCTCGTGTGGGGTTCATGAAATGTCTGCTTGAGTATCCTCGTGCTGGCGAGTTTGGCCGCGTTCAGCCTCGTGGTTGCTATGCCTCTAGTGTGCACGTGGCTTAATGCTGTGGGGATGAGGAAGGTGGAATTTAGAAGAAGAAATGTACTCAAATTTGTATGAAGTTGTCAGATACCTTAGCTCAGTCGGTAGCTAGTCAGTCTACTTAGCTTAGGGTCCCGGGGTTCGATTCCCTGCATGGCGGAAAAAAGGTTTCATTGGTGAAATATCTTTCATAGTGATAAATTAACGGCTAGGGCTGGTTGTTGTGTTTGTTTTCGGTTTAAGTTAGTCTATAAGTCTTGTGCTGATATAATCAGTCGGTACAGAAAATTCACGTTTAATATCTCAAATAAATGAAAAATACATAGAAATAGAGCGGTAAACTATTTAGTAAGATCTGTCTTTAATACACTCGATTAGGATTTGAACTCCAATCTACCCATATTCGGCAGTCCAGTCTATTGCTTTAGTGACGCCTTAGACCATACGACCACTGAAACGGATTTTGAATCGAGATGATTGAAATAATTGTATTTAATTTAAAAAGATATGTAATTTAGTAAATAAAATGTTCCATGTTCCAATCTCTCAGCCATGTTAATGATGCAGAAAACAGCCCGTTTATGTAATTTGTTTCTGATGTAATCGCATGGCCGTTTCCCGTTTAATCGGCCCTGAGATGGGCTATTAAAGTAAAACTAAGGTAATTTTGTTTTAAGTTCCACTCAACTGTTGTAATGAGGGTGTTTATGTTATGAAGGGCCTAGCTAAAACAAAATATTATAAATGGTAGGACACAATCATACAAACCTGGAACAGAATTTTCAAAAATATGATTTCAGTAAACTGCTATTGTCTTCAGAAAAATAAATACGTAATCTTGATAGTAGCATTAAATACTCTTCATATATAAAGTTTAAACAAAACTGTCCAAAAAAATGTCACTTCCTTTAAATGAATTCATTTTATAAAAATAAACAAACATTAATAATTATAATGTAAATTAAAGTCAATATAACAATTGTGAATAAAAAATTAAGACATTTCAAATTCCATAATCAATTAACTACAAGACAGTTTTAAGAAAAACAAATATACAAAATTATGTATTTTGTAATTAAGAACTTATCAGAAACTCATTTTGTACCAAATAGTTTTTAGGTATTGAATTTTTCATTCTCACAGCAAATATGTTCACATTAATAAAGGTAGACAACTTGCGAATGTGAGGAATGCCAAGCCTCCACCGTGGTTCGGATTCCACGTTAAGCTGTAGGTCCTCCATTTCATCTCACAATCACCCTACCATTGCACATTAGCGTAAGTGCGTATAACCCGAACGGGTAGTAAGACGCGGTGCTAATAATAATAATAATAATAATAAAGGTAGACTGCTTAAATATATTTTTACTTAGCAGTTTTCATTAAGCATTGAAATTAATCTCAATCAATTTTGAAAATATTTTGACATTTATAAATAATTGACTTGTACGAGTGAATATTGAATGTGACAGTTCTGGAAAGTTTGATCGGCAATTGTTGTAGAAAATTCTTCTAAATGTGTTTTTTTTTAATCTAAAGAAATAGTCCACATTTCTTGCGAGGGAAAATTTTCCACGTTTCTAATTCCCATCTTTTAATCAACGGTGTAAGAGAAAGCTTTGAACAATACAAAAGAAAACAAACTTGTAAAAATAGCAATCCATTTCGTAGCAGATGAGCCTAACCCACGAGGGCTTGGGAACTTTATCCTCGTGGGGACGGATATGATTGGATAAAAGAAGATTTGGAGGACACGACCAAGATAGACTGCCTACCCTACCATTGCACATTAGCGTAAGTGCGTATAACCCGAACGGGTAGTAAGACGCGGTGCTAATAATAATAATAATAATAATAAAGGTAGACTGCTTAAATATATTTTTACTTAGCAGTTTTCATTAAGCATTGAAATTAATCTCAATCAATTTTGAAAATATTTTGACATTTATAAATAATTGACTTGTACGAGTGAATATTGAATGTGACAGTTCTGGAAAGTTTGATCGGCAATTGTTGTAGAAAATTCTTCTAAATGTGTTTTTTTTTAATCTAAAGAAATAGTCCACATTTCTTGCGAGGGAAAATTTTCCACGTTTCTAATTCCCATCTTTTAATCAACGGTGTAAGAGAAAGCTTTGAACAATACAAAAGAAAACAAACTTGTAAAAATAGCAATCCATTTCGTAGCAGATGAGCCTAACCCACGAGGGCTTGGGAACTTTATCCTCGTGGGGACGGATATGATTGGATAAAAGAAGATTTGGAGGACACGACCAAGATAGACTGCCTAAAAAAAAGAGAAGTTTACTACCTCCTAACAGTTCTCCCCGACTTCTGTTATCTTTTCTATGTTCACAATTTTAACTAAAGGAAATTAGTTCACGTTAAATTAATATTCAATATGTTTATAATATTTTTTAAATCTCTTAAGATATTTTTCAATATTCACTGTCAGAATGTTAGATTTTAATCTTACACGGTTTAATAAAATGGCTTACTAATTACTGCTAGTTAAATTTTAGATCTTGTCATAACTATTTTTCTCTTTCCAAATCACCTGTCCCTTTTCTGGACACCCCTGCCCCCACTCGTTATGTTATCTTATACCTTTAATTTAAAGTTTTTTATATGTCTTTATGGCACTAAAGTTCACTTTAGTGCTTATGATTTTTTTAAATCTATTAATATTAATATTTTAATGTGTTGTTTTAATTATTTTTACACACAGCGTGCCATTCTACTTTAGCGTATTCATACGTCAGGTCACGTGATATGCATATACAACTTTTGATAGATATTTGATAGATCCAGAAGGAAATGGAGCGTAGCAGAACATGTCACCTGTCTTTTGTCTTAATATTCTACCCTCTCATATTCCCGTTGCAGGAACCTGACTGCTTTTAGAGTAATAATGGCAGTTTCTTTATAAAGTTACAAACCCATTGATAGGTCAAAGTATATTTTTCAAACCTTTAATCTTATTTGAAGAGTAATCACTCAACAGACAGTTTAAACATGTTGTGCCCCACCTTAAACACCCTCGCACGTCACTTTTCAGGCGCCCCTTCCAGCATGAGAAACCCCGATCTACTAGATACATTACCATCGTGGCCTCACCACGTCCTGAACGATCTTCAAAATCGGGCTTAGTGACCGTTCCCGTTTTCACATCTTTAACTAATTATGGCCCGTGAACTATGAAGTGCCAGGCAGTGTAATGCCAGTAGGGTTTGTAAATACGGTGCCAGCGGATGTACAAGAAGGCATAGAGTTCCCACAAATAGCTCAGTAAAAAGGTCGCCTGAAGCAGAACATGGTACAACGGGAAGCCCTGGGAATAATACAAGCATGGATCGTGCACTACCCACCAGTTTGGGTTCGGTCCGGTGCCCAAACAGCCAAGTTTGCGACATACTATCTTTCTACCATGCTTCTATGGTCGGTGCGTTGATCCGATTTGCCTTCCCCATTTAGTCACCTCTTACGACAGTCAGGCGATACTGCGTCGCTATTATAAGGCCCTTCCAGAAACGGAAAATTAAAATGTTACAGGTTCTTTAACACAAATAATCTCGGTGTTAAATAATAATTTTTAAAAAAACACAGAAAAACACTTAAATATATTTGTGTTACAGGCATTTAATTAATTAGATCGGGCGAAACCAATGATATTTACGTACACTATTGGGAAACCACTTTTCATTTACTTCTTGGCCTCATATGATGGAACAGTCAAGGAATAGTGACCATCTTTTTTTATGATTAACTCTTGATTGCTCATTGACAATACCTGTATTCCACCGAAATATATCCCAGGTGCTTATGATTTTGAGTGTTCACTGTTTGTTCTTAAACTAAGTATATCATACTGAATGAGTATACAAATGCGCTCATAAAGTACGTAGAGATAACATACCATGATGGCTAACATGAATAAAATGCTAAGATTAAAAAACAGTGATTGGTTTGACCGTAAATACATTACAAAGAGATTCCATGATTTGTAAAGAAATTATTTTCGCTGACAATTATAGCACAGTCCATATTGTCACCCTATGAACGAAAATAACACCTAGGAGGCAATAAATTAAGGTCGAATAGATGGTAAAAATTGAGCAGTCACTCTTAATGTGGTATCAACATCAACTTAAAAAAAACTTAACATAAAAGCTTACATAAGGCTGGAAGAAGTATATTCTGAAGGGGTATAGCCTTCCTAAAAACGTGACTATTGTTTTTTAATAATTGCAGAACAACAGTAAAACAATAATGTTGGAGAACAGCTTCTATGGTCGAATGATCTAAGGCGTCACTATCGCAATAGACTGGACTGCCAATGACGGGGAGATCGGGGTTGGAGGCCCGGTCGGGGTACTGAGGGTTGTTTTTCCTAAATGGTTTTTTACTCTTTCTGCACGAAAATGTTGATACATTTCTTCTGAAATTAATTATTTCTAATATATAACGCATTAGCATGATTTTATATATATATATATTCAATGGGTAGCGTAAAATATATATACTCATATATTTAAAGTGAATAGTAAGACACGGTGCTATATACAGGTGTTTGAAAACTCACAGCCCAAAGTGTACATTTACTTTGTTTGAACAAAAGTAATATAAAATCCCTATCCACTTACATCCGGAAAATTATGCTAATACCATTAAATTGTGTTCAAAGTTTCGGCAAACAGTGGCAGGCGAGCAAAGCTATTCATGCATGCGTATACAACAAGTTGCATAAGAGCCAGGCACGAGGTACTACATAGCTCGAGATCAAAGCTGCTGAGCTAAGAGTCCCAGGTTCGATTTCTGACATGGCCGAACAGTTTATCGTCATCGGTGAAGTGTGGGTCTACCCTAACACAGTGATGAATTAACGTCCAGGGGCTGAATGTTATATTTGTTCCAAATATAATTTCGTTTATAAGTAATGTGTTGATACAATCAGTTGGTTCAGAACTTGCACGTTAAATACCTCAAATAAATGAAAAAAATACTTCTGCAAGCTGTTAATTATACGCCCAAGGTAAATTGAGTATGTTACGCCCATGCATTTGGCACTAATCGCAGAACAAACATCCAGACACTGGGTGGATGAAATGCTAAATTGTCAAGCCAAAGAAGGATCTCAATCTAATAGATATATTATTAAATATTAAAGGCCCGATATGGCGGTCCTTTGTATCCCATGTGCTGAAGCATTAAGTTAAACTTTTAGGTCATATAAATAACCAAATTTTCCATCCACGTCTATTTTATTTTAATTTTTTTAGAAGTTGCATCAAATATACTAGCACTAGTTTTGAATTGAAAATGTATTTAGTCCATTCATACAGAATTCGAACTTAAAACCTTCCCTGAAAATGTCAGGGCTTTTAAATTATGTATACATTGCTTTCTGACGCATTTTATATTTAGTCATTTGCATTTAGTTTCGTTTCCTGTCGTGTCATTCCTGGTATATTATTTCTCTCTGTGTAGCTTTTTTATTCATGTTCAAATATTTACAAATATATATATATTTACAAATCTATACATATATACATGTATTATTTTGGTTTACTTTATGGTCATTTTTTAGTAGAGATTTCATCATTGCTATTTATGAAAGTAAAAATGTATGTATACTACATTTGGCTACACATTTTAACAAAGGTCTCAAAGGACTAAATAATCCAGAATTTGACTTATGTAAAATAGAAATAATTAACACAATTTTTTTATTTGAATGGTTGAACGTAACTTGAATATATTTATATCAAGGTCATTTTGTATATTTTAAAACAGTGAACACAAAATTATCTCTTTGGGAGGTGAAAACTACAAACTCGGAAATGTAACAATTCCGGATTTATATTAAACGAATAGGTCAACGTTTTTGAATCTAGAAAAATAACCAACTCCGAATTGTATCGATTCAAACACTTCCAAAACAACCAACCTCCAAATAAACACGGAATTATGTCTACTTTAAAAGCTGGAAAAATGCCAAATTTGTGAAAGTTAGGTAAAGTCTGCCATTTGTGTAGAGAGTTGCAATGGATTATATCCAAGATTTTAATCGTGGATTGTTTTAAAAGTGTAGAAATGGCTACAAATCCAAGTTTGTGTTCATCCGAATTCGTAAAAGCTGAATTATTGGTTCATAACAAAATCTTGAACCATACCAATTCCTACTTTTCTACAGAAACCATATAATGAAAACCTGCATTGTTACAATTTCGAGCTGGTAATTTTCAATCTAAACGTGTATGCCTAGGTTTCCTCTCAATTATCCAATTGAACGGGTGCGTGCAAAACGTAACTAAGCCAATATATATATATTTTTAATTCCATTTTATGTTTTGGGTCTCGACACATTTATTGGTGATGAAAGGAACTGTGTATCACTATTCATTATGGTAACAATGGCGGATTTAACTATTTACACTATACTAGCGGATCCGACAGACGTTGTCCTGCCCGAACGTTGGCTTTTAGTTTGGGTGGAATAATTGATTTCGATAATAAAACAAATACTATGTGATCATCACAATTACAAATTCACAATGAACTCCAATTAGTGAGTTACACAAATATTACAAATTCAGTGTTTGTCAAGACAACATAAAAAATAAAACATCTTTTCATTTTTGGCATTTCGCCCACAACTCCACAGCTGTATCGAAAAAAAATTTTGAGGTTACATGTTCTGATATATAAAAAATCTAAAAAAAAATCCCCCCCAAAAAAACTCCCTAAAAATAAAAAATAAAATCCTATAACCCGATTGCAGCGCCACCTACCGGGTCCAATTGTGAATCTAAACCGTCCACGGATCCACCCAAACATACACAAAAAATTTCATCAAAATAGGTCCAGTCGTTTAGGAGGAGTTCAGTGACATACACACGTACAGAAGAATTATATATATTAAGATAAACGCACTGAGTCATCAATATACTTCCTTTAAACATCACTTTGTCTGGTCGCTGGTTGGCATAGCCAACAACTATTACCTTTGATAAAGGTAAAATGTAACATGACATTTTTGTAATAACAATGATTAATTGGCATAAAAAATATGAAATTTCTGATATATACGTCCATATACACACATTATTAAATATTATTATTGATTTGAGTTGGTGCAGGTAGGAACAAAGTTGTATATATATATATATATATATATATATATATATATATGTGTGTGGCCTAGTCATTTATCTATTGGGGCAATCATTTTATTTCTTGTATTTTTAGTTATTTGTATAAGTAAATATATAGATATGTATGTAAATATATATTTATATATAAATAAAAATCAAGGAAATAAAATGATTGCCCCATTAGATAAATCACTAAGCCGCAAAGCTTCAATACAATGACGTAATCCAAACCATTGATACAGGAAAAAAATTGTCATTTCTTTTTCTTAGTTAAAAAAAAAAGACTTAGTTCCTTACTGCACGTACTGATTCAATTATTACAGCAGTGCCAGTTGAGTATCCGATTGCAAGTTTATTGACTTAACTCAAAAATAAATTAAATTTACCCCATTATACTTGAAATAATTATTAAGAAGTGGGAGCATTTACAGTAAACTAATTAAAATAATAGCTTGTAAAAAATGTAATAAATTGTTTTTAAATTTTAAACAAAATGTACAAAATATTTGTATAATGATTAAATTAAATTAAATAGATGGTTGAGAGTTGACACTATCAATATTATTTAATTACTAGTATTTTTATTTTTTCGTGTATAGAAATTATTGTAATCTGGACGATTTCCTACACCCAGATAATGATGGACTTTGACTTTTTATGTGAACCCGAAATCTAAAAAAGGTTCTCTTTTTAAAATTTAAGGGCAGGCCCACCGAGAGGGGTACAGGAGGGGCAAAATCCCCGCCACCAGGGGGGACCGGCTCGGTTTCGAGACATTTTTTCTCATTTTGAACGAAAATATAAACTTTTAGCGAAACGGAAGAAAAGTGCAATATAATACGAAATATAAATTAAGTACCTACACTAATTACCACAATTTAAACTTCAGTGGAAGAGCCATAAACAAGATTAAAGGTCACGCTGTTAAGGCTATTGAAATTTTGGTGACCTAATTAATGGAAGAAGTCAAGTATTTTAAAGTAATGATACACAAGACAAACATTTCTAAATCTACTCTGCAGTCCCTAAAACCACTCAACAAAACAACATAACTCAAAATTTCAAATTTATTTCCGAATGTATGCGTTGCTTTACGCACATTTTCACGCTTTCCGTGTTTATTTGTCAAGCAGAACAATCTTTTAGTTTGCTTAGCAGAATAAAGAACTGCTTGAGCTCAACAGTGGGTTAACAAAGACTAAATTGATCTGGGAACACTATCCATTGAATCAAGACTTACACGGACATTGAATTTTGACTCAATAGAAAAGCTCAAAAGGCAAATTTTAAATGACTCGGTTATATTATAAGTAGTTAAGTCTTAACTAAAATGTTAAATTTAATAAAGAAAACCTGATAAATAAACCATACATACAAAAGAATCAAAAGGTAAGCCTTTTATTTAAAGTTCTTTCCTACAACTTTATGTCCGTTGTATTTCTGAAAAATTATCGTGCATGGTTAGATGGTAGCTAAGTTGTCTTGGGCAAAACTTCCAGGATAATTTTCTTAAAATCGTTGTTAAAATTTATGTACCAGTTTTGCTGTATTAAAAAGGTACCATGATCATCTAACAGATGGCAGTACTAACTCAATTTGAGATAAAATTGGAATTGACTCATTTTCCCCTGTACCCTTCAATTGTTTGTGTAACTCATAACTGCCAGAAAGGTTGTTTTTATCTAAATCGATCTGTATCGATATTATATACAAAGTACACTCTAGAGCAGCGGTTTACAAACTGTGGTTCGCGAACCCCTTGGGGGTTCATGAAATCTTCCAAGGGGTTCGCCAAAATAGTTCTGTAATGGCAGATTTTTTCAGGACATTGTGAGGAAAGGTGAATAATTTACAACTGTTTATCGCCTCACACTAAAGTCAGGTGGTTTCTCTCGAGGTAGGACTCTAACAATATTGTTTGAACTTGAAACACTGAAGTTTTCGTTTTTATTAATAACCATCCCTTTCACAGAGCAAAGTTCATGTAAGATCAAATGTGGTTCAAGTTTTTGGACTATTTGGCAGACATTTTCTCAAAAAATGAACAGTTTAAACCTCTCTCTCTTTAGAGGTCAAATATTAACGTTTTTACTGTGCAAGACCGTATCGAGTCGTTCATAAAAAAAAGTTTTAGGAAACGTGTTTAATTAGCAATCAAACGGAGTGCTTTGATACCCTTCCCGACTTCATGGTAGAAAATGTAAAGAACGTGGTTATATATCACTTGAAGGGACTTGGAAAAACCTTTAGAGAATATTTCCCAGCCATATCTAATAAAAACAATGATTCGCAATCCCCTGGAAGAGACAGCAGTTTTGAAATCCTCCACATTAAGCGTGAGTGCAAAAGAGCAGCTCCTTGAAATTTACACTGATTTTGAATTAAAGAAAAGCT
Organism: Timema genevievae; assembly: GCA_902155825.1. NCBI lineage: Eukaryota > Metazoa > Arthropoda > Insecta > Phasmatodea > Timematidae > Timema > Timema genevievae. The sequence continues at coordinate 10,829 of CABFWO010003839.1, read as the reverse complement.
ATAAATCTTTGTCATTAATTGGTTTCTGGTTAATTTTAAAGGAGAAGTTCTCATTGTTGGAGAATAAAGCTATTACAGCTTTGCTACCATTTTTTTCTAAGTATTTAAGCGAGAAACTTTTTTTCGTGTGCCTATTTAAAAAATAAATACAGAAACAGGCTCAATGCTTAAAGTGACTTGTGACTTTATTTATCGTCTGTGGTTCCTGATTTTAAAGCTCTGTGCCATCCAAAGCAAGCGCATCCTTCTCACTAAGTCACGTGAAGAAGTGAGTAGCTGTTAAAACTTGTAAACAATTTTTAAACTTAAATCGGCATGGGATTTTGTGATTAAAGGAGAGTATTTCAGTTATGTCAAAGCTACAATTTCCAGTACCACTTTAAAAATACTTGTGAAGTGTGATAATATTGTGACAGTAAAGATAAGAACATTTTAATAAAATAATTTACTTATTTAATTTCAGTTTTAATTTTTAAAACAAATGTATAATTATTTGAAATTTTTGAAGTAGTTTCAATACTATTTAATTATATTTGGTTGGGTATCATAAAGTACCTACCGAACTATAGTGGGTTAATTTAAAGGTATTAAACATTTTGATTACAATTAATAACTAAATTTCATAAAAATTATGTATAAAATTAAGTGAGTGGCTATGGATATTTACCAGGGGGTTCGTGCAACTCAGATATTTGTGAAAGTGTTTCGCGAGTCGAGAAAGTTTGGGAACCGCTGCTATAGAGTTTAGAACATTATTCTACTAACCATTTCACTTAACCTAACTATGTTTTAATGAAGTTTAAATCAATATTAATGTGTCTCCGGCCACCAGTATTATAATATCTGGAAGGCAGCTTGCTTCAACTATTGGTCTCGTATTGAGGATAAACAGTCGAAGGTTCGAATCTCGCTGAGGTTTATCAGTTATCACGTGGTGCAGAGTAATTTTGGGTACGAGTGGTTTGACATCAACAACTTTTAATAATCACTAGAGATGTGCGAGAAACGCTTTTTCAATTAGAGACGATATCAAAATGAGAATATGAAAGAATATCTAGACGCAAGAAAGAGAAAATTTCCTTTGAAAATATATAAATGTAAATTATGTTTATTAATATTAATATATAATTTTGACCTTTTGACCCTTGGGCTTGTGCTTGTTTGACTTATATCTTAAGGTGTTTCAATGAACTATAAGATAACTCATACATATTTTAAAATGAAATTAATAAAATAGTGATAGCTGTAATCATAACATATAATTTAATTTTGTAATGTTCCTAGAAATAACAGTCGATGTTAAAGTTTGATGATTGAAAGATTATATTTATAGCCAAAACATTTCTTAATGAAGGCTGTCTCTGGGAAATAAAAGTGCGGCCTTTTTTGAGGAGTATTTACACTATTATTAGAAATAATAAACTCTAGATTTGGTTTGTAAAGTTCTTAGGGCAGTTATTTGCTTTTTATTTTATTTTTTAATTTATTGAATTCTCGAGATTCATTTTTAAGTTTTAAGTGACGAACTCAAGATATTCCCTAATAATAACCTTAAGTTGGTGTTGGGAGCTTTTCAAAATAAATAACTAAGAAATGTTTCTATTTAGAATTTTGACATTGTTAATCTGAGGTGATATTTGTCGAATTAATTCTCCCCAAATATAAATTCAAATGACGTCTTTCTCTCCTCCCCCCTCAGTCCCACTACCATATAGATTAGAAAATACCTGACAAATCTTAGGAGAAATGTAATTTAGTTTTAGTAAAAAAATGTCGACCAAGTATTGATCATACGTACTGTAATAATGAGTTAGAGATTAGAAATATCAAATCTAGAGGAAATGTACTCGTATTTGCATGGCGAGATATCGAGAAACGATTTAAGAGGGAAAATCCTAATGGCATTCATCTAGGATTCGAACCCCAGCCTTCCCATCTCAGTACAATTCAGCCTATTGTGAAAGTAACTCTTTAGATCACGTGATCACCGCAGCGGTCTATTCATTAAAAATGAAAACATTCGAATAAACAGTGTGTGCATCTCTAATTTCGATAATATCCTAAACTTTAAATACCATCCACGGTCCAATGTTTTGATGTAAGCCTATGTGAGTTTACCAAACCTCTCATGTTTGCTGAAGTAGGGGAATAACAGGAGCTCTCTCAAAGGGAATACAACAGCACGCATGAGGAATTTATCGGTACTAAACAAGACCTTTCCTTTTATTCCCAGCAGCGAGATCTGTTTCTCTTTAGCGAAGATCTCTCTCTCTAACTTCTTTTTTTTTCTTTTGGTACAATTTAGTTTCCTCGCTCCAGCCTACTATAAACAAGCCTATTTGTAAACACTGTGTAGGGGAAAAGAACGGTTTATGTCACAAATAAATAGATAATAATCAAGGACGTGAAAAAACTAATTATTTCTAGGAAGATATTTGAAGTAATGTGTCGATCTCAGTTTTATTCAACTTTATAAAGGAAGGCAATAGGGGAGACAGGGGTAATGTACGTACTCAGAAATATTAAAAACCATATTAAAAGTTAACATTTGATAGCAAAATTGTTTGCCTTTTTTTCACCCCCACTAATTTGGTTCATTTCAAGAAAAGCTGTTTGTTCTCAGATACCATATTGGATGCAACAAAAACAATGATATTTGATATTTTTAGAGTTGTGGCCTAATATTGAAATCGTATACGAGTTTCGGCCCGGCTTTTTGAGAGACACTTACGAATTGTGGCCCTCTCACTTGAGAGAGATATATGATTTGCGTCCTCCTAATTATCAGTGTGCTTTCTATCATGGTGTCTTAAATGTCAGAGAGAAACTATCATCGTCTTATGTCGACATCCCTCGTAGTGTCCAAACTTTCTCAGTTCTTGTGGTCAATGGTTTTGGCAAAAATTTGAAGATTTTTAGGTTAGGTTAGGTTAGGTTAGGTTAGGTTATGTTAGGTTAGGTTATGTTAGGTTAGGTTAGGTTAGGTTAGGTAGACATCCCGGGCCGCAATTCGTACGTGGCTCTAAAAATGTGGGGCCGCAATTCAACTGCAGCCGTTGACAGAGCTATTGCTACAAAGAGGGAGTTTTATAAAATGTGCAACTTGCAGCTGATTATTAAAATGGTAATTAAGTTGTATATGGCTAACGTTATAATCGTAATAATAATAAAAAAGTAAGTTATATGTATATTTAGACCCTTCCCCTTCTCACTCACTTTGACGGGGGAAATTATTTTTAAGGAGAGGTTTCATTAATTTTTAAGAGTAGTCTGTCCCGTCCCCCCATAGGTCTCCATATTCATACGACCATGTTAATAATATTCATAATATTATAACATAGGTTGTTCTGTAAATACTCGTATGTGCAACGTGTGTTGAAAGACCCAATATATTTCTTGAATATTATTTATACGTTGTGAACACTTGAACGAATGATACGATATCCTTATTTGTATTGCCCTATCCCACCGGGTTATCGGCATTTAATTATACTAATGGGATAGGTATGAGAAAGGTGTCGTATATAATTAATGTACACTCATTTGCGTGAATCAATAATGGGATAAAACTTAGTGAAAAAACCTCTTTTAGTGCAGACGATCTAGATTCTAAACCCTAAGCGTCCAATCTTTAGAAAATCGGACTAAGTGAACTTGACATTTAGACCACGTGTCCATCGATGTGAGTGTTTATATGTAGAACTTGAGGAAATAATGTTTTATGTTATAAATTTTTTTCAGCATCGCATCTTACTACCTGTTTAGGTTGTACGCATTTATGATAATTACTTCAGTGGGATAAAGATGAGGAAGGACGCATATTAGAGGTAATATACCCGTATTTGCGTGGCAGAAGATTGGGGAACCATTTTGAATAAACAACCCTCAGTAGACCCGACCGGGATTTGAACCTCGATCCCCCATCATCAGCAGGCCAGTATAACACGAGAATGACGCTTTAGAACATTCGGCCACTGAAGCGGGCAACACAAATTATTTATTCATATATATTAATATTCAAGGTTTTAAAAAATTAAATTTTTTTTGACCCAATTTGATAAAAAACTTTGTACTTTCAGAAATCAATATAAAATAATCATTTCTATATATGTAATAAAATATAGGAACACAATTAAATATGAACTCTGTTTAAAATGTTGTGGCATAGAACATTATTGCACAAAGTCTTTCATGCATGAAAATAGTGAGAACATTGATTTTCATTACGATTTCATATTTGGAGCACCTTTTATAAAATACAAACACATTTTAAGGAGTCCAACATTATAACATTGTATTATCTTATCATTAGTGTTATTTCATAGGTACTGACCCACTTCAGTGGCAGAACGGTCTAAGGCGTCATTATCTTGCTATACTATCCTACTGATAATGGGGAGATTGGGGTTAGACTCCTGGTCGGGTATACTTAGGGTGTTTTTTTTCCAAATCGTTCCTCACTCTCGTAGCAGGCAAATAATGGTAGACTACTTCTAAAATTCTTCCTTCTTTCCTTTTTAGAGTAATTATCATATATACATATTACCTGAACAGGTAGTAAAACACGGTGATAAGATAAAAGATATTATATAGATAATAATACTTTCTATCAAAAGTAACAGCTAAAGATCACGTGACTTGGCATATTAGATCTAGTAATATTTTCTATCTATTAGATATGTCTATTCCTAAGAAAATTGGGATATATAGCAACCCAAATAAAGAATCACTTCTCGCAGATATTGAAAAGTACAAAAAACATTCTATCAACAATCTAGAAACATTCATATTACATTTCAATGAGAAAAGTAAAACATCAGTACTAGACCTTTAGAGCATTTTTATCTCAAGTTTTAATATGACTGCTAGAAGACTTTAATGTTTTCTTCAAACAAACTTTGCGTTGTCTCTTAGCAAACAACCTTTTCGTAAAAATTGAGCAGACATACCCAATTATTTTCTGATGTAATAATCCAAAAATATATGTTCTTGAGCCCGATACTTTCAAGAGTACAAAAAATTAAATATAGACCCTAATATGAATATAGAATTGAAAGTAATATTTTTAGCATCGCGTCTTACTATCCGTTCGAGTTACACGCCTTTGTACTAATTGCACCAATGTGTTATGGAATGGGAAGGTTTAATATAGATAAAGTGTACCCGCATTTGCGTTGAGGGAGTGTGCAAACCAATTAAAGAAAACCACCCTCAATACACCCAACCGGGATCAAACCCTGATCTCCCCATATTCAGCATCCTAGTCTAACACGAGAATAGCGCGTTAGACCACGGATAAATTTGTTTCTTTTAAATATGTATCAAATACGTAATTCCCTAAAATAATGAATTATTATATAATATAAAATATTACTCCTAAAACTGTGAATTTTTTCCCTAGTTTTTACATAGTTAATAGGCCCCTATAATATGACTAATTTACCAAATTAGATAGTTTGGAATCACTTATATGACCAGTAGAAATATAATGTACTTATTTATATAAACTATAAAGATAAGTACTTTGAATTTATTAAAATAATTGAACACAATAAATAAGGAAATTTAATTTGTAAATATTTAGAATTATATTTTACCCAAGGTTTCAGTGATTTAAAGACACATGCCAGTGGGCACACAAGCAAGGGCGTCAACCTCATATGGTCTGACCTAGCATTAAAGAGGAGCCCGGGGTTCAGCTCTCGGCCAAGTGAACTGGGGGTTATTTTTACCAAAAGGTTTATTGATTTTCCACCAGGCAAATAAAAGTAAATATTTTTCTAAGCTTTAACTTCTTCATTTTTATCCCATAAGTATGTGTGATAGTTCAAACGAATAGTAAGACGCAATATGGTACACACAAAAATTTAATTAAGGAGTTATGATTTTGTATAGCTTCTAGCCAGCTTAGCTCCTAACAAACACAAAGAGTCTCTAAGTGTAAAATGGGAGGATCTCGCACAGTTAGCCATTTTATTGATGGGTTCGTTTTATTTGTTTCAGGTAAGTTGATGGGATTCCATTTGCTGGTTCTTGAATTCGTAGTGGAACAAATTGGATGAAAACTATCAGATCCAGGTAAGAGAAGAAGGGACAAAGTATACATAAAACTCTATTTTTTTATTTTTTGTGTTCATTGTTAGGCCAATCAAATATCTCAAATTAAGGTGGGAAGAATATACAGAGAGAATGGAACAAACAACGGTTTGATTTTCATAAGTAGTACATTATTTGAAAATTGGTGACTCATATTGCCACAATGACAGGAAAGAATATTACACTTGTAGTTACATTCTTAGGCTGTTTAATTAATGATGTAAAGAGAAAATATACAATAATCTATAGAGAATTATTATTGGAAGTTTTAGATAATCCTTTAGATTAATTTTATAATAATATTAATAAATCATATAAGATTATTTATATAATACCAAATGTTAGTGACTTTCAATCAATGTTGGTGCTCAACCGTGGGTTTCTTATAATAATAACGTTCAAGATATATACTGGAAACGCAATGGGAAGAGGTCAGTGGCCTACTAGACTCATATGAGAGGATAGTATTAGAATTGATCTGAAAGATCTTAGAAGTAATGAGGAAGACTGGATACAACTATTTAAATATAGGGGTATGGTTTAATGAGGTGAACTTGATATAACTAGTTCAAGAAAGGTATAGGGTGTAATGAGGTTGACTGGATAGAACTATCTAAAGATAGGGATAGGGTGTAATGAAGTTGACTGGATAAAACTATCTAAAGATAGGGATAGGGTGTAATGAAGTTGACTGGATAAAACTATCTAAAGATAGGAATAGGGTGTAATGAGGTTGACTGGATAAAACTATCTAAAGATAGGGATAGGGTGTAATGAAGTTGACTAGATAAAACTATCTAAAGATAGGAATAGGGTGTAATGAGGTTGACTGGATGGAACTTTCTAAAGATAGGGATAGGGTGTAATGAAGTGGAATGGATACAACTAGCTCAAGATAGAGATAGGGTGTACTGAGGGAACTGGACATAATTAGCTCAAGATAGGGACAGGTGGCGTACTTTTGTAAGTGCGGCAATAATATTTCGAGCTCTTAGTGCCATCGAGAAAGTGTTTATTACTTATTTTTTACCATTACTGATAGAAATAGACTGTTCGAACCGACACCGAGATTTTAACAAGGCTAGTTTATAAATTTACATTTTTTCATTACAAAAAAGTTTAACATTTAATATAATAGAGTTGTGTCTGTTACACATTTGTTTGTTTTTAGTGAAATTTGCTTGATCATTTGAGATTCTTAAAGGTAGTCTCAATTATTTTCACGAGGTAAGACCATATCTTCAAGGGCTTTAGTTAAGATCGTTTACGTATTAAACATTAACAACAATTTGAAAATCCCAAACACGTGCAACTTATTGGATATATAAGAATCAAATAGCCGAGGCTATTATTTATGCTTTTTAGTGAGGAATTCTCCTTCTAGATGTCATATTCTGGATTCCTGGATAGCTCAGTGGCTAGAGCGATGGCGTACTAAGCTAAAGGTCCCGGGGTTGATTCCCGTGTCCAGCTGTCATTTTTCAATTTTCAGAATATGACATCTAGATGGATAATATCTGTGGCTATTTGATTCTTAAATATGCAATCCCTTACAATTATAATAATTCTACAAGTGGCAGCATTAAGCCAAATACCAAGTCAAAGGTGGCTGCGTTATCTAATAGCTCGTGACCTTAATAAAAATCACACATTTGTAGCCGACGATTTCCGCACGTCCATCATAGACTCTGCCTTAAAATATGAGTGAAGAGTGACCCTGGGTACGGGATTATTCTTGGATAGCTCAGTGGTTAGAGCATTGGCGTACTTAGCCAAAGGTCCTGGGTTCGAGTACCGTGTCCAGGTGTCATTTTTCAATTTTCAGAATATGTCATTGGATATAGCTAAAACCCGCATCAGTGGACACGCGGACCAACTCTCAGGTTAATCCAGTTTGATTTAGCAGGGACATTAAAAGTCGGGGTTTGGATCTCAGCTGGATATATTGAGGGTGGTTTGTCCTTAGTGGTTTCCCACCCTCCCACAACGTACATTTCGGTACATGTAATCTCAATTATAACTTTCTCAACCGTACCCCATTAAGTGTACAGCACCATTTTCATAGGACAGCTGGACGTATTTATACGTCAAGTCGTGTAGTTTATGGCTGTTACTGGTGATATATTTTAGAAATATACATACAAAATAAAACTATTAAAATAGTTCAATTATTTTTATTTTGCACAAAGAAAAAATTATTTCCTAAAAGGCTATTTTTTTTATGAAAATTAGGCTGTAATAAATGCGGCTAGCCCGGATGGTTAGTAAGAAGTGGTTCGGGGAAAAAACTAACAAACGATACCAATACTTAAATGATTTACTATTTAATATGTCATACTTGTTAATTTTATAATAGTGAAACTAGCAAATCTTTTTGGCAGCTGTATATTTGAATTATCATTTTATTTCCAAATTAAATATTTAAGACCTGCCGCTAATTCAAGTAGGCCTCTATTGAGTTCTTAGAACACGCACTTCATTTTTAGATCCGTAGAGCACAGGTGTTCATTTAGTGGGTTTTGGCTAACACGTTAAATTCGTCAAGTCATAAAATTCCAGAAGCGAAACGTGGAGCGAAATGAGATATATATTAGTGGGAAATTGGCATGCTTCCCGGCGTATAAAAGTGTTGAATTGGAGAACATCTGGTTTGGGGATTGTAGGTTTTTTTGTTTGTTTTATCTCCTAGATTTTACCCCCCTCTCCCCCCTTTTTTTTGTCTGGTGTAGAAAAAAAAAATCCCTTCCAGCTTTTCCTACTTTTCAGTAGTGGGATGATAATATTCTATTCATGGCTACACCTACGCGAGCAAACCTTGTACAGTCACATTCGAAATCATTTTCTCTTTTGGTCAAATCATCGATCATCGATATCAATGTTGAGATTAAGTTTGACTATCTGGTTTAAAGAGAGTCAATATGGATTGTGTTGGTATTTTACATTTTAATGAGGATTATACATTAAAAAACTGTTATTTAATAAAACAAACTAAAAGGGGGCCGGCCACCTATCGAAGTTTTGAGGTACACTGCAGAAATCTATAAATCTCGTGTTATTTAAGGTGGTAGATTTGAACATGGTTTTTAATACAAAAAAAATGTCATAACTAAATTACGCAATGCTCATGACAAATATTCAATAATAGTTTATATTACTAGGTGTATTAAATTAAACTAAACTATCTAATGAAGCAATGATTTAATTACTTTAGCCAGGAATGTTTTTTTTAAATATTTATTTATTTGAGGTATTTAAGGTGCGCTTTCTAAACCGGCTGATTATATCAGTACATGGGAATTTATATGAGCGAGGCCAACCAATTTTGATAGAAAATATATTTCACATGCCTTCCAGAGTTATTTTACATGCCACAATTGACATGGGGCCGACGGTTTTACTTCCCCTCCTAAGGAAGTTGTGCTACGGTTTTATATCGCTCAAGTATCCATCGACCCAGGCTGGGTTTGAACCCACAAACATCGGGTCACCGAGATCACGTTTTTTGTTATAAAAACTTCAAAAAATGCTAATATTTACTAACATTACTTTCCATACCGTTCTTATTATTATTATTGGCACCGCGTCTTACTACCCGTTCGGGTTATACGCACTTACGCTAATGTGTAATGGTAGAGTGATTGTGAGATGAAATGGAGAACCTACAGTTTAACGTGGAATCCGAACCACGGTAGAGGCCTGGCATTCCTCACATTCACAAGCTATGATTAATACACATCTTGTCAGAGGTGAAGGAAGGGTATGACAATCAGATAAATCTGTGCCTGGACCGAGGATTGAACCCCGGTCCCTCAGCACAGAAGTCTGACACCTTACCCCTAGACCACCAGGTCACCATCATACCGTTCTTAAGGAGGCCGCCTACCAGAGCCCTGACATACTTTGTTGACGTCCATAAATCCCACGTTAGTTAAGAGAAGAACTTTGTTATTTCAATATATGACTCGCACCAAAATAGAGGTGAAATATATCAACTTGTCCTTATAGAAAATGTTCCGAAACTTGTATTTCTTGAATCCTATTTTAAAAACATTTAATAAACTTCAATGCCAAACCCTTCCTTCACCTCGGACAAAACGTGCATTAACCACAACTTGTGAATGTGAAGAATGCCAGGTCTCCACCGTGGTTCGGGTTCCACGTTAAACTGTAGGTCCTCCATTTCATCTCACAATCACCCTACCATTACACATTAGCGTAAGTGCGTATAACCTGAACGGGTAGTAAGACGTGGTGCTAATAGTAATAATAATAATAATAATAATAATAATAATAATAATAAACTTCAAGCCTTTCTTTCAGAACAAGTGCAAACATATTTAACATATAATAATGTAGGTATCTATGAGGATCTATGTTAATATCAAAACAACACAATGTTGACCTACGTAACTGTATCTAAAGAGAAACAAAGCTCTGTATCTGTTCGAGGGACGAACAATATTATTCAAGTGTCAACAAGACCATAAAAATATTGTTTCATGGTCAAGCTTCTATCTTGTTAATGGTTAATACACAAAGACAAACTAGCTTGTTTGTAGTAGTCTAGAATAATCAGTTCATTCTCACTGAGAGAATATTTGACAGAGTTTAGCGGAACAAGTCTTTCCAAACACTACAAACGTTAGATTCCAATGTAGACGTGCATATAGAGAAGAAAATTTTGCGGGGAATTTTTCTGCAGTGGCGGCTTGCGTTGGAGTGGTTAATTTGTA
>CABFWO010003838.1:38236-77748 GCA_902155825.1 Timema genevievae | reverse complement strand
TCAAGATACGTTTCTTTGTCTCTAACACTGTATGAGTACTACAAAGCTAGTCAAAGAGACTTAACAAGAAATACAACCCTTTCACTTTAACTCAACTTGCTTGATTTGTAGTTAAGGCTGTACCTATTATGAAAACCATATAAACTAGAGATACAATTCTTTGACACGTGATAGGACTTACTTTTACAACTTCACTAGTGACTGTAACTCAAAAACCAAACTTTTGTAGTTACGGTTCTTTGACACTTAGCCCTCGAAATATCCTTAATTATTCACAAAAGGTAGGTGTATTTAAGCCTATACCTTCTCCCTTCTGATAAATCTGTGTGTGTATGTATATAAATACAACTATTATACATATGTTAGGGTGGCCGCATGGTCTAGGTTGTCATTCTTTCAGTAGATTAGACGGCCGATGAAGGGGAGATGGAGTTTGAATACCATTCAGGTCTGCTGAGGGTTGCTTTTCCTAAATGGTTTCCCACTCTCCCTCTGTGCAAATGCTAGTAGATTTTCTTTAAAATGCTACCTTTTTAGTACACATTTTGTAGGGTGGTATAGTCAAATTGTAGTTATTCTATCTATTCTTTATTATTTTATCTAATGTCGTAGGAATAAGAAATGTAGAATTCTAGAAGTAATCTACCCTCATTTACGTGGAGATTATAAAACCATTTAGGAAAAGCCACTCTGAATATACTTGACAGGTACTCGAACCCCTATCTCCATTTCAATGTCCATCTAGTCTTTTTTGAGAGTGAAGCCAGGATCCAGGACTAATTTTGGAACTAAATGTGAGTTTAGGTATTGATAGGTTAGTTAAAGTAAAATTGTAGACTAATCCAAAATATAATTTAGAAAAGTTGTGTACCTAGAATTGTTTAAATAACTCTTTATATGACGATAATGACTATAAAAAAAAAGTGCACAGTATTAAGAAAGGTGTCTTCCCCCAGTGTCAAGTATTGGATGTGGTCACTTTAACATCATAATTTAGCGCCACTAAAGAAAAGAGCCATCCTAGTCAGCACATAGTAGTGCTGCGGTATCTTGCTCTTACTCAGATCGCAAACCAGATTTCCATAACATAAATATAGCAGAGGTTTTTCCTCATGAACCTGAGGGATTTGAACTCGACGTCTTTATGTCTGTACTTGTCTGTCTTATCTGTTTGTATGTGTAGCTATTCATAAATAATAATACTCTCTGAAATCATTTACATTCAGGATTTAAAATAGATTTTAGGAAGTATTAAATCTGAATCCCTCTTTTAATATCACAAAACTTCCCTATGAAATAATGACATTCACTCTTGGTGAAAAAAGTTATGTAACAAAGGTTGGGGGAAGGGGGGTTTGAATAAATGTCTACATGATGTTACATGGGGTTGGGGGCTAAAAAGGTAAGAAAAAAGTGTTATGTGGTTTGTGAGTGTTTGTGGTAAGCACTTATTGATATTAACAAGATACAGTTCTCACCAAGAATGTGTCATGAAACAAACCCTCTTCTACAGTGCTGATCATTTCCTCACAAAGTGAACAATACACCATTGAAATGATTAAAAAGTATAACAAAAACAACAGATAAAAAATCATGAGCCAATAAAAGAAACTGTAGAGCTTACAAGAAGTTGTTTGAATAGCAACATTTAGAAAAGTTGTTCTGAATAGTTTATTATTCAATTACAAAGAGCTAATTTATAACAGTGATCCATTAAATGATGAAAATTTGCACAAATATAATATACAAAAAGTATTTCAAATAAGAGATACGTTTAAAATAATTTGAGTGTGAAATATATTAACTACCTCAATTTCAGAAGAATCACTGTGAGTAAATTTTCTTTTTATATCCATTATTGTTTCCAGCCTGTGACCTGGGTCCTTTCTTTATTCAAGCCATACATTCTCCACTACCGGCTTGCTAGGCCTGTCATAGCTTCATATGCATTGTAATCTATCTTAAGACTAGAAGAGGTCCAACATCCAATCCGTGGCCGTCAATTTATCAATGTGAAAGGGTAAACCCAGATTTTAATAATGATACATTTTCGGCCATGCCGGGAATCAAACCCTGGACCCTTAGCTCAGTAAGCAGACAAGCTACTGACTGAGCTAAGGTGTTGGACACTGTGAATAAATGAATAACTCAAATATTACATCATATGTATTGTTATTAATTAGGGGACAGCCCATAATGTGACTATTATTTTTGTTTGATATAGAAATGTTTTGTAGACTCTACTTACCTATGCAGTTTGTAGATATAAAGGATGAGAGCTGTCAGGTAAAAGAGAAATACTATGATGAGAGGAAGTAGGAATGTAACCAGTAATGGAGCTAACAGCCATATTACCCATTGTGAGCAGAGAATATCAACATAGCCCACTAGAATAAAAAACACACAATATTATAAAAACTGGGAACATTAAATAACACGATGTATTCTTAAGGTGAGATTGTAGGGAATACTAGGGGTTATCAAAAAGTGTCAAGACTAGTTCTGTAAAATGAAAACAGAGCATAGCATGGGGATGCGTGTGCTGGTGTGGTGAACTGTGACCTTCATCTGTCAGTATGACAAGTGGCATCATTCTGTGTACACCAGTGGTGTTACATACGTTTATTTGCAATTTTATTATGGATCGCCAACTTGGGTGGATAGCGAACATCAAATTCTGCGTCTTACTCAGAAAATCTGGAACGGAGACCTTTAAAAGGATGCAGCAGGCTTAGTTAAATGAAGCTTTGAGCCGTCCGGTGTGTTTTGAGTGGCATTCACGCTTCAGGAGCGGTAGAACGTCACTGAAAGATTTAGGCGCTCCGTCAACATTCCATGGATGACACAACCTTCATGTCGAGGATCATCACTGGGGATGAGAGTTGGATCTACGGTTATGACCCGGAGACCAAAGAGCAGTCTTCGCAGTGGAAGAGCCCCAGATCTCCAAGACTGAAAAAGGCAGGGCAGGTCAGGAGCGCGACCAAGTGCATGCTCATCGTTTTCTCCAACATTCGCAGGATTGTGCACCATGAATTCATCCCCGAGGGTCAGACTGTCAACGCCAAGTATTGTCATGTTCTGAGGCGTTTGAGGGAGGACAGTCAGCGGAAAAGACCAGAACTGTGGCGTGCAGACAGTTGGATGCTCCAACATGACAATGCACCCGCACACACAGCAATGAAAATCCATGAGTTTATCAGCCGCAGCAAAACAATCCTTGATCCTCACCTCTGTACTCGCCGGATTTGGCCCCCTGTGACTTCATCCTCTTCCTGAAACTAAGTTAAAGCTCAAGGATCATAAGTTCGACACCGTGAATGATATCAAGTGTGAATCGCAAGCGGTGTTGAACACGTTTTGAGACAAGGACTTCTAGGGAGCTTTCCAAAAGTGTAAAAAGCGCTAGGATTGGTGTATCGCTGCATAAGGGAACTACTTTGAAGGAGATAGTGGCCAAATTTAAATCGGGTAATTTAATTCCATTTTACAGAAACAGTCTTGAAACTTTTTGATACCTCCTCGTATGACAAAAGGCGAATGTTTTGGCAGTTTTTATTTCAAAACTTTTTTTGGGTCAAACTAAATCAAATATAGAGTTTAATTTTCTTCACATGGTGCTATTAAAAAGTTCTTGATTGTCTGTCAAGGGTGTCCTGGAATTTAATGGCAGCTATGCATCTTCATTTAAAAAGTTTGTCATCTAATGCTGCTATGCTCATGACAGATGTTAAACAACTGTTGATATTATCATGTGAATAAAATTAAACTCTAAGTATGTAGTGAAGCAATGTATTTATTTTGATAAAAAAGAATCTTTTTCTAAATAGATTGCAAAAAATTGGCCTTTTCTTGCATTCCATACATTCCCACCAGAAGAGCCCATAGCACAGCCATTTAACTAGGATATTAGATACACGATTATGCTCAAATCAAAAATCACATTTCAACTAACAATAAAAAATTTGTGATCAGTGAAATGTCATGTTTCAATTATGCTGTTTTTTTAATATGTTAAAATGGTCACACTGGTCTCAATTTCACTGTTTTCTAAAGAATTTTCCCGACAAATTCAATACAATGTGACGTCTAGTTCAAGCCAAATTGCCACCTAAACGTGTTATCTGTGGGGTGAGAGAGATTTTTTTAGTGTTGCATCCTACCACCCGTTCGGGCTATACGCTTATGTACTTATTACGCCAATGGTTTTAAGGATGAATAAGGTTATATTTAGAGGAAGTGTACCCATATTTGTGTGAAGGGAAAGTGGAAAACCACCATCAGAGCACCTGATTGAGATGAAAACCTTTATCTCCCCATCAGTGGCAGTCTAGTCTACTGCGAGTGTGTTGCCTTAGACCATGCAGCCACCGAAGCAAATCAAAGAGAGAGAGAGACTTTTAATGTATATGGTTCAATGTAGTTGATACTACTGTATTATCACTAAAACTGTGGTAGTGGTTTAAATGACCTTTTTGACTTTTCATGAATATTATTGGTAAGTGTATTCTAATAAATACAGAGCTGTAGATTTGTTCATTGCTTGTATTTCTGTATCTATACTTAGACTTGCGTCAGAGGTCATTTTGGCCACTGATTTCTTTATATAGTGTACGACCGTTCCAGTACAGATATTGGCAATGTACAGCTACGTTTGAAGTGGTGATCATGTGATTCTACAACAAATGACCGTTGCAGCTGGTGGGACGATCACGTGAATCTATACCACATGTGCTTTACATCATTGTTTAGTGTATGAGCTGTGTGTTGAAAAGGTCTCATTATTTGTTAGGAAAGCAGCTCGGTAGATATTTACTATTTAGAGCATCTACAATAAGTTTTAGGGCAAGATTCGAAGGGAAGTGAATTAGGCACTTGAAATGAAACTTTGAGTGACGATTTTATCCTGGACAGTAATTAATTAAGTGAAAGGGGTCGTCTTGTTTCTCAAGAGGATGCATTTGTGCATGACACACCATCCGGTATCACATCACAGAATTGTCCAGCATTCCAGTCCATGAACAATGCAGAAGAATAACCAGCATTTCCATCAACGTCCACATATTGTGGAGAAAGAGATGAGAGCGAGATAGGTGGCAAGTCTCTTTAATATTTTCAATGGGCCTCTCAGAATTCGGGAAAGACGGAAAAAAGTGGGAATTTGGGGGTCCTAGTTTGAATGCACCTACAAGTCTACCAAGGCTACATGTTTTAAGCCAGGAAGCAGGAGCACCACCACTTGCAAAGAGAAGCATCAGAGAACACAGTTTGGAAAGTTCACGGTGGCCGATAGCGAAGCACATAGGCAACTTGGAAACAACAGTTGGTGTGTTTCTCTTTCAGAAAATGATACGTTTGTTGCAGTTTTGTATACATGTGGTTTCTATTGCACAGAGGGAATAGAAATTGATAACTTGTGGTCAGCAAACTGGGGTCCACCGTTTTCTTTTGCGAAACATTGCCAAGGGACAGATTTAAAGATGTTATGAAATTTCTTCAATTTGATCTGAGGGTGCAATGGTCTATAAGATTGAAGGCAGGCAAGTTTGATTTTGTGCCTGAAGTTTGTTATTGTTTCATCAAAAATTGTTCCCTAAATTACACTCCAGGACAAAGCTACACAATATATGGCTAGTAAGCCTGATAAATTGGCATCAAATTTTGGCTATTAGCATATGTAGACACCAAGTATCTATTGAATGGGTTTCCCTACTTAGGAAAGGATGAAAATCGACAAGTGGATCAAACGCTTCCAAAATAGGTTCTCCGAAGCTTATGACACTGTACCTTAGAAAAGGCAGTAATATAAATGATAATTTTTTTCACCTCTTTGAATTCGGCTGAAAAATTGAAGAGTAATACCGCCAATAGTGAAAACACCAAGAAAACCCCTCTACGACATCAATGTGCTGAAGAATAGAGACAAAACCTTGTCCATTTACCAGGAATATAAAAATATAAATGTTCTTCTTCTCAAAACTCTTCATCCAAGTGTAGAGATTGTGAATGATCCTGAACGTCCTCCAGAAACTGACATTTAATAATGCAACAAAATATGGAATGGATGTACTGGGCCAGATAACCATGAGATACTCGACGAAAACAATATCACAAAGAAGTCCAGTACTAGCCTTTTACAATATATTAAACCTTGCAGGAATAAATACTCGGACTGTTTACAGATCTGTTACCAGGAAAGTCATCAGCAGAAGAAAGTTTCTGCAATAGCTCATTGAAAAGATATAATCTGAACATATCCAAAGTAGATGTAAGATTCCTTTAGCCACTCCTGGGCCTGAAAATGAACCCGAATGTGCAACTAAACAGTACCGTGAGTGTCAAGTATCAAAGTGCAAGATGGGATGAGGCAAATGTATCAGGGTAATCATGAAGCAATGCTGAGGCAGACTAACACTAAGAGGAAATAGAAAATAGTGTTTTGTATTTTTGGTTTTGTTATTTTAGGGTGAGGTTAATATCAGATAAAATGTATATAAGTATAGTTAAAATTTATTTAAAGTACATGTCTTTACAGCTACCAGTAAATTAACAATAGCTAATGAACTCTTCTGCAGCTAATGTCAATTTGACCACTGAGTGTAGCAAAAGTCCCATGGTTCTAGTGTTAAAAAACGAGTGGGGCTTAGCCTCTTTGAAAGAAAATGAATATATTAGATAACTTAAATGATACCTTGCAAAATATATAAATTCTTAGACATGTAAAATTTAACCATTCAAAGTAGCCATTTAAAAAAATAAAAAAATAATTGAGCGGGCAAAATGGTGCCATGTGTTGCATCCAAACATGAAGTCAAACTAACCAAAATTCTCTAATATGAGGCTGGACAATGTTTCAAGACACAGCACAACAGGACCATACCGAGGAGATAGGGATGTGGAAACAGTAGTGACACTTTATTTATAGTGATATATTTTACTTTTAATACCAGTATTTTTTTACTAGATAGGCCTATTATCAAATAAAAACTAGTTTTTTCTATTTTACTGTTTTCTGATTGCTCAAAACTATCCTTACTATGAAACCCTAATTTTTTTTTCAAATTTATTAACATAAGTAGTAACTTATTTCTTATTTTTAGATTTAAATATTTTGAGTTTTTTAAGCTATAATCACAGTTTCTTGCCTACTCCATAAAGGAATGGCTTGATTATACCTATGTAAGTAAGTAACATTGATTAGTTATGGAATTGTTAACAACCTTCTATATGGGTGGAGGAATGTAAATAGTCAAAACATTCAATTGTAAGTACTTGGATGTATAACGCAAGAGTTTTTGGACAGCCTTTAAGCTGGAGACACATATTTTTAGGTTTGTATTCAAAATGTGAGTGAGTGAGTGAGTTAGTTAGTTAGTGAAGGAAAACAAGTGGCACGTGCAAAGTGAAAATATAAACTGCATTGTGGGAATGTATGAGTCCTATGTAAAGGTGAAGCGAGTGGGGCGGGTGAATTCCAAATGGTTGAGGCGATCAAATATTTTGAGATTTGTTTGAACCACGTGTGGCGAGAATCACAGCTCGTACTCTGAGCAATCGGACAATGGGAGTGTTTCTCTTCACAACTTCTGTTCTAGCATCCACAGGCAGTGTGGTGATTATGATGTGGGAATTTGCTGGGTCAGTGAAGTAAAGAGTACACGTGTGCTTTGTTATGTGAATAATAAAAACTACCATAGGTGAATTCTTGGGAAAAGAAAGTGGTCCAAGCTCTCTGAAAGTGTGGAGTTTTTTTCTTCAAAATTATAGTTATTTATACATTGAAAAATTCGAACTTAAGACCGTATCAGATTTTTAATCCAAACAATACAGGTGTATGGAAGAGCAAGAATTATTATCCCTTTTAATTTCTTTAGTAATTAATGTGTTTTTTCATATAAATAATCAAACTCAACATAAGATTCCATTCCCAAGAAGATAATATTTGCTCAAAATCTTCCTGTTTAGCTTTTGTAGTTTATTAAAAATTGATTGACCCACTTCAGTGGCCGCATAGTCTAAGGCACTACCTTCGTAATAGACTAAACTGCCAAAGACAGGGAGATCGGCGTTTGATTCCAGTCGGGTGTTCTGAGAGGTGTTTTTTCCAAAATTATTTTCCACTTTCCCTACATGAAAAAGTGGGTACAGTTCCTCTAAATTCAACCTTCCTAATCCTTGAAACATTGTTGTAATTGAAACATAGGCATATAACCTGAACAGGAAATAAAACACGATGCTAATAACAAAAATATTGGCCGAGTTCACGTTTCCTTAGTGACAATATAATGGTAACAGATTTGAACTCTTATTGCTTGCTTCTTTTATTCGCCCACGCAGGAGCATCACGCCAATCCGCTCACTTTGCACTGCCTGCTTTTGTTCACTCACGTAGGACAGCGCCTAATGTATACATAAATAATTTGTGGTAAGCCTTTAGACTGGAGAGACGTATATTTGACATTATATTCAAAATGACACAGAATTTAATTCTCAATACTGTGGTACTGTTGGTAATAAAAGTAAAGTTTAAATTTATAAAGGATAACCTTTGAGCAGTAATGATAAGCCACACTCCTCTCTCTTTGTGATACCCAACGCTTACCTTCCCCGTTCAATTTATATTGCATAACTAAGAGATAAAGGAGATAGGTAAGGTTTGGTCTGTCATTACAGCTCTTTTCCTACTTTACTCTCTCTTTGGTACATCATATTCCATAAGCAGTAGTATACAAGGATCTAGTTAGAGCAATACCAATTAAACCAACTTTGGTGCAAAGCTACAAACCCAAATTGATGACCAAGAATAATTCTAGTAATAAATGATAAAAAAACAACTATTTTAACACTTTAACAATTTGACTTACAACATAACATGGAGTTTATAAAATCAGTACAAAAGTATCTGTAAATTATTGTGATTAAAAAAAATATACTAAATTATGTACCGGTACTGTAAATAAAAACAATCCGATTTGTGAGGAAAAAATGAAATATGTAGAGTGATTTACCTGAAATTATGGGGTGTTACCTTAAACATTAAGGATATTGTTTCAAAATTTATTTAAAAAACAAAAAAACTTTATATTTAGAATACACAATTAAAAATAAATATATCTCACCCCAAATATGTTCCATGAAAATCATCCAATCTTGTAGAAACATCACCATTATTCAAGTTATAATTAACCAGTAGCACAGCCCTAGAGATAGTAAAAGTCACATTTAATGCGATGTAAATATTTGCTTACTGATACAACATATGCCAATGACAAGTATGTTCTAATTTACAGTGCTATCTCGTCTTGCTAAACCTTATTTTAAATTCATTCTGTTTCATATGACAAGGTCAAATGCACCCAGGGATAACATTATTGCATCAAAAAGTATTTTGAAACACAATTTACTTTTCTTTAAATTGAAAAATGACACCTGGACACGTGAATTGAACCTGTGACGCCAATGCTCTAACTATTGAGCTATCCAGGAGTCGTCCTGTGCCCAGGCTCGTTTTTCAGTCAAATTTTAAGGCAGAGTCTGTGATGGACATTTAATTTACAAGTATTATAGCTTGACTATCTTATCCATCCTAATTTATTCAAAGTATGAGTGTGCCAACAGATATAGTTTATTTTGGTTTGCCAAGGATATAGTTTCATGCAGTGAATTCTAATTTGAACCATTTTGAACCTTTTCCTTTCTTTTAAAAATAAAAATAAGAACCGAAATAAAATAATTAATGGCACGATATTGATAACATCTGGAAAATTTGATTAGCCCTGTATTCGTATAATCAGTCATACTTCTTTCCAAGGAAAAAGCCGAGTTCATTCGGTAATTGTGTATGTCTCTCTCCCTATCTAATAATTGAGGAGCTGGGTGGGAAAAGGGAAATTTTGCAAGATGGTAGTTTTGAGTAAACAACAATCAAAGTTTTCAACAGATGATAAAGCACTATTGTTCGAAGGTTGTTACTATTAAACAATATAATAAATGTTACATATCCTTCATTCAAATTATTTAATCATTTTGAGTATTTTTTAGGTGATAGAGTGTTGCTAAAATCAATAAATGTGAATGGAAAAAATTGCCCTTTTCCCATAAAATCCGTTGAAAATTAAAATATAATTACATTTTTATTTAAAAAACACATTAAACAAGCCGTTATTACAGATAATTACTAGTAAGAAGTTTTTAAACAACATAATGTGTAGTTCTTAGTTAAAAAAAAACAAATATTTTAAAATCAAACTGTTTTTAGGGACCATAATTAAAGACTTCTTTCTAAACCAATCTTGTCCTTCTGGAGTCACAAATTTGAGCAAAGATGTTATGTCATTTAGTGTCTCCTCTTTAACATGTATCCCTTTCATTCGTGAAACCATTTCTTGAAAATTACTTGAGGATTTAATAATCTTGAAAGGAGTTAGGAGAGTGAAATAGGAGCTGGAAACAAGGATAGTCCCATGGTTGTACTGAATGATACAATACTTTTTGGTAGTCCACTTGTTATTTTTGGTTCGCGGGATTTTCAACATACATGGCCCCAGCATTTATGTCCAGTTCTTGAGCAGGTTTTGAGCATGAATCACTTGGAATGGCTCAGGAACATTGCGGCATTTCTTCAAAATATCGACATATTCATTAGCGGTTTCAGTATTCTCTTTGTTTTTCATTCTTTGTGAATACAAACCAAAGTTCCTATCACAGATGTTGTAGGATTGTACTTTCACAAGATATACATGTTCAATGTTAACCGCCAAACTCTTTGAAAGACAGGACAGAAAATAACAGACATTGATACTTTTATTTTGTCCACCAGCTGCATCCTAGAATAAGACAATCTTCTTGACTGATAGCTTTATTTTATTACTTATGAAATCGTAAACCATTGAGCACACATAATTACTATTTTTTTTCTCCTTTGGTCTCTAAATACCAATACAAAGTACTTGAGTTGTCATTGTGATAATGCACATTAAATATATACATCCATAAAAGTCTCTTGTAGAACTGCGAATTTACATTCAATTTGAGTAGGGGTCGGTTCTGTGCAAAATCGAAATCCAAGACCAACATTGAGTCATCAGTGTGGGTATTCTTTATTATTTCCTTTTTCATGGACATGTATGATTCAAATTTTTTTCAAATGAAGGCTAAATTCTGCTTTACATGTATTATTTGGATTATCCTTTAGTAGAATCTCGCATTTAGCACAGTAAGCAAAAATATCAGTCCTAGGCTTACGAAAAGCGTACACAGACTGAGTTCTAAAGTATCTGTGGTAAGTAGGATACTTCATACTTAAAGGATTGCCTGTTTTTTTATTCAAAGTAAACCTTAAACATACTATGCCATGTCTTAATATCTAGGTCTGCATTGTCAAAGTAAAGTCTTTTTGTCTTTTCAAGAGCATAGTGGCTTTGCCGGTGAGGGATAGCTGATAAAAATGTTCATCTATAAGTTTCCACACATTGTCATCAAACTTATGAGGGTGGTTGGCGTGTTTGCCTCTTTGATCAGAAACTACAAGCTGACCTTTGCTTATTTTATGTTGAATTACCCTAACTCGTTTCGCAGAAAGTTCAAAAAGCTTTATGAAAAACAAACGGCAAACTGGGTAGATTGTATCTTCTATTTTAAGCTGGTATTTCCAACTGTACACCCTTGACTTGTATTGACTAATGTTCACTCTTCGTTTTGGTGTGCAAGGTATTAAAGAGCTTGTAATAAAACTGTCCTGTATGTTTTTAACACCATTATCCCAGAATGATGAAAGCACCATAGTTTGATCCTGTGTTGGCACTTTGCTAAAACATTGTTGTGAACAGCACATTTGTATGGATTTTTTTTTGCATAGGTTTCCCTTTACTAGTTATATAAGGCTTACCATGGTCCCTTTTAAGTTTATTAGCTCGTTTCTTTCACAATGGTTCTAACCTCAACTTCTTTATTCCTTTGTTTTTGTCACGTTTACTTACAGAATCATCAATCTCACTAATCCCACTTGATTCACTTGTTACCATATCTTCACTATCATTATTATTTGTATCCATTTTACATTTAGGTGAAATAAATAATCAGTACTATTAATTATCTCAACAACTAAAATAAAACACTAATAACAACAACTTTGTCTGTTAATTCAGCCTCAGAATAGATGTTCTATGGAAAAAAGGCAATTTTGTCACTTCATTAAATCAGCTGTAACTCAGCCAAAGAGAAAGTTATTCAAATCGTTGTTTCACCAGCCTGTAGAGTGAAGCACATGCTACAAAATAAAGAATTTTACCGAAAAAGGGCAATTCTGACAAATTGCCCTTTTTCCACCCAGCTCCTCAATTGTTGAATAATTTGTTTAAAAATAGTGCACTTAAATTCTCATGCACATAAGACACTTATTAATACACTTTTTTTTGTGTGCACCACTTCTTACCATCTGCTCAGCCTATCTGCATATTTACATACGGTATTAAGGTGCAGATGAGAGAGTAGAATCTAAAGAAAAGTTAATAAAATTTATATATAGAGGGAAGAGTGTAAAACCATTTAGGAAAAAACACCCTCAGTGACTTGACTGAGACTCAAACCTCTTTCTCCAAGTCACCAAAAATTCAGTATAATGAGAGGATGATATGTTTAACCAAGAGACCACCAAAGTGGATAGTATCGTATGTACAATTTGACTCATGATGCTTGATATAAAAGGTCAAATAGGCTAAACATAATTTTAATAATAATTTAATATTATTTTACTAAACATGGCAAGTGTTTATAAGTTATGTCAGAGAGGAATACACATTTCAAGTAAAACTGATTTTGTTAGATTTTGAAAGTTTTAAAACAGACTTATGTGCAGTAAGTCTCTACCATCAGTATTGTTGATTGACCTTTGACATTAATATTATTATTAGTATTATTATTAGCACCGCGTCTTACTACCTGTTCGGGTTATACGCACTTACGATAATGTGTAATTGTAGGGTGATTGTGAGATGAAATGGAGGACCTACAGTTTAACGTGGAATCCGAACCACGGTGGAGGCCTGGCATTCCTCACATTCACAAGTTGTGATTAATACACATCTTGTCAGAGGTGAAGGAAGGGTTTGGCAATCAGATAAATCTGTGCCGGGACCGAGGATTGAGCCCCGGACCCCCAGCTCAGAAGTCTGACACCTTACTCCTAGACCGCCAAGTCACCCTTTTGACATTAATAGACCTAGAACATATTTTAAAATATTCATCACATGTGAGTATTATACTGTTAGGTTTCGACAATAATTACTGCCTGTTCTGATTATCCATGAATTAAACTGAGAGATCTTTGGTGTTAGACTTTCATTGCCTTTGGTTGTCATTGGTAAGGGAAGTTGGGGTTTCAAATCTGAACAAAGTCCCTCTTCACTCATTAGATAATGACCAGTAGGTCATGATGACTGTGTTTGTGGATAGCTTTAAGTGGATGAGATTTTCACCAGTTACCAATTTAGCTATAAAATTGAAAAAACTTAATAAATGAAGTGTCTCTGGATACAAGAAGAAACAAAATGGCTAAGGGATAGAGCATTGGCGCGCAAGACCAAATGTCATGGGTATGATTTCTATATGTACATAGTTTTTCATTTTTTACTTTATGTATTGACTATGATTCTATTAAGTTATTATCAGGACATTTCATTGGGTGCCTATTTCAGTCCCTTTAAATAAGTTTGAGTTTAGATTTTTAATTTAAATCTATGTTGCTTAGTGTCCTTTTGGTAAGATTTTTTTTTTTGTATTTGTAGCAGGGCTGTGGAGTCAGTACACCAAGCCTTTGACTCTGACTCTTCTAGTCGACTTCACCCGAAGCTGCTTTTGACTCAGACTCCACAGCCCTGATTTGTAGCCAGGTAAGAACTGTAATAATAAATAATTAGTTGTATAAGAAATTATACCATATAGCCTAGATATAACTTGTAAGGTTTTAGTTATTGAAGGATTCAGTTGTACTGGGTACATGTGCTTGTGTGAAGCATGTTGTCATTATTCGTTCAAGGGAGGCCTACTTTCAAATTTAGAAACCACCAAATAAACTTTGTTGATCCTATTACATGAACATACACCAACCTTGAAGGCTATTAATCTAGAGTTAAAGGATTTTGTAGAGTTAAAGGATTTTGTAGAAGGCTTTGAGTTTTATAATCTAAATTAAGTTTTTGAAAATATGTAGGCCTAGATAGGATCATGATAGTTAATATTTACAGCAAAACTCAAGATTGGTGTGTTATAAGCCATTTTAAACAATATGATCAACATATATCCTGTTTTAGGTGAATTATCTTATTCAGTTAAAATAGATACATATTTATGCATTAATTTGTTTGTAAAAATAAGAATAGAATATTGATATTTTGATTAAAAAATCTTATATAGTCTATGTCAGGGGTGGGCAACCCTGTTGCCAATCGCCACAAGTGGTGAATTAGCCATAAAAGTGTGGCGAATTTGAGTTTGCCAGCTCTTCCAGTAAAATAACCTTTTGCCTAACAGTGTGTGCTGGTTGTAACTTGATATTTCCTGCATATAATTGGAAGCATTCCACATATGCATTGAGTAAAGATATTCAGACAATGTTTCTGCTGCTTGTCAGATAAAATGATTGTCAAATTTCTCATTAAATTATACTCAAAAGGAAATTGCGACTCAAGTGCTACTTTGATTATATATTTATTCGAAATAATTTTATTTTTACAACATACAACTCATCACAATCTAAGGCCCCCCCTAGGATAAAAAAAACCCAGTACTTCATGAACACAGAGTTTGTTTATTTGTGAATGAAACAAAAGGATTGGATCAAGTCAGCCGAGTAATTATTGTAATTAAGATTAAGTTAAGTTAGGTTGGATAAACACCTATTAATATATTAATTTATGCATTATCTGACCTTAAAATATGTATAAACTTATTTTTAATTTGACTTTCAGTGGGTGTGTCCTTTCGGATCTTTAGGCCTACCATGTTTTCCGTTTAATTCTAATAGGATCTTGTGTGAGTTAAATTGTTAGAGAATGTGCAAGAGTGTTTTTGATAAGATAGTAAATTTAGAGTTAACCACTTATAAGAAATTTGTCTGTTGTGAAAGAGAGTGAAGTATGGTCACTGCAAATGATCATTATGCATTAATAGGTTCTATAATATATGTAAAGCTTTAGTCATGAAATTTTACAGATTTTTCAATGATATTTGATACTGCGTCACTTATGTGAGTTTGGTTTTGAATTTGTTCACTATAACAAACTCTTTTAATAATCTTGAATTTAGTATAATTGGATTCTCAGCATTCTCGTGAGTTTAGTGCTAGTTTAAATGTTATGTATTTTTAAATGGCCTTCAAGGTTCTTGGGTTTCATCCCCCATTCATTTCATATTGCATATCACTAATTAATGTGTCTATGTTATTTCTTATATAACTTAAAAATATATTTGTTTATTCATCAAGTGAGTTTACTTTTCCTCTAAGTTTACAGTTTATTTGCTTTTGACGTAATTAAGAACAGTAATGGCCATCAAAATATATGTGGTACTACTTTGCTAATAGTTGCCAAGGGGTATTTAATGTATTAAAAAAAAACATGTTTCATCTGAGGAATATTTCTGCTAGACGTGAAATAACTTTCCTATAATGCTAAGTTAAAAATATTTCGAGCTCCCTTTTTCAAAATAAATATATATGACCACATTCTGTGACAGATATTGGATAAACTTAAAATACACTTACGATATGAAATGTCAAGTAACACATGTACATGTACATAATATTATGTTTTAGCTTATTCCACAATGGATTATTCATAATATTGACCAACAGTTTCCCTACATGAGTAATGCATGCACTAGAGATAAACTCGTTATATAGAGATTTCTTACTTTTCTTTCATTAACATATTAATTTAAAAGGTACAGATTTGAAAAAATTAGTATAAATCACAATAACACATTTATATTTACATAATCATTGACTTTTCCAACACGATTAACATTCCAATCAGCTGGTTATAAGTTCACCAAAGTTCATTATAAAAATAAATATTCAAAATAATATAATATTACAAACTATTTGTTATTAAAAATCTATTTTAAAGAAATATAAGTAATCTCCGTTAAAAATTATAAATGAATTAATGTTCATTGTTTTATTATTATGTATTTAAAATGCCAATTTTCATTTTATAGTAAAGAAAAGTCAAACCATTTTGTTGGTTTACCTGCTCGTAATGTGAGTTTTGAATATCTCCATTTTGTCAATTGTGTTGCATAGGCTCTTCGCTCTTGTGTTCTTTGAATGTATGTAGTTGCTTCAAATAATTGTTATTTTTAAATGGTTTAGTACATATTCTTATTTTATTTGTTATCATGTTCACATATTAGTATAAATGACTATATTTTAAATTATTTTTATTGGGAGGGAGTGGCTTTCTTCAACTGACGGGTTAGATTTATTTCTTTGTGTTGGTCCATCAACGGCCATTGAACTGAAAATCGAAACCAAAGCTATGATGGTATTGACGTTAGAAAAACGTTTGGTTAGCGGCGTTTGGAACTGCATTGTGTCTTTGTTTATTTGAAAATGGTCAAGACAAGACGTGGAGAAGTAAATCAACATATTAAGCCAAATATGCCTGTGAAAGATTCTTGTTCAGTGAAAGGTGAAATTGCTTCTGTAAGTTTTTTCTAAGTCTTTACTTCCATTGGATCAAGTTTTGTAGTCAATTCACATTTGCTTATGTATATGTACACAGTTAAGTGTTATCACTGTTGGGGAAAGAGGTACAACATAGTAAGTAGGGTAAGCCTACTTTAAAATAGTTGGGGTGATGTGTGAGGGTGTGGTTACAGGTAGAAGATAACAGACGGCGAAGACCTGTGAAAGAGGATTCTTTCACGCCTCAATCTGTTTGGGGTCGAGAGTTACGCAACCGTTTCGTGTTTAGCAGTAATGAGCGTAGTCGAAGCTCTGGAGACAATACATTACGTTCCCGATATTCTGAACAAGGTAGCTGGTTGTTTTTAGCCTCGCTTCGCTGTTGATGGTATTGGCAATTTTCAACCCGTAGGTCTACGAATTTTCTAATGGACTCACTTAAGTTCAGAAAAGTCCTTATTTTTGGAACAACGGGGATTTAATTTGTTTAAACAATACAAAGCTTATTTTTGATAAGAGGACAAATTTCTTACTAAATGTTTTGAAACCCCCCATTAGCTTGAAGTGGCAGGGAGTTCAAGTTTAAAATCTTGGTTTGTTAAGCCTGGGAGTGGCTCTGTTCATATTTTTTATTTACACATTGAGATAGGCCTACTCTTTGACAAGTATTTGTTTCGTCAAATGATCTCCCCTCTGCGTTGTATTATTGCGGGGCCCAACTATAAGTAGGATACCCAACAACAGGCTTTCTGTATGTGAGCTATCATTGGTTTTATCATACCCACGTGCTAACAAGGGTGTATTTCCTCTAAATTGCCATCCCTATTCTTACGTAAATTAAGTCTTTGAGAACCTTTGTCTTGAACATAAGCTACTAATTTAAAATTAAAAGTTTGTAAAAGTGCTGAAAAATCTTCTTTCAGCTAAACATTTGTTAAACATTATTTTTGATAATGGGCAATTTTCACATTTTTATCTAGGCTAAAATCATTTGGTCTCAAAGGAGCCTGCATTGGGGTTTTACAAAGAATTTTATGTCTGAATGGTTTCATGAATTGGTGAATCAGATTTGATTATAATACCTTTATTGGTATGTGAAGTTAGGGAATATTACCTTTTGACTATCTTTTGTGTTGACTTAATATGATGTTCTTTACAGTGTATGATGTAATCTTTCCATATAGGAATTAAATTATTTAATCAATTAACACATCAAAGGTTAGATTGGTTAGTAACCATAAGATTTTCTATAAACTATAAATTATGGAAAGTTTGAAAGTAAAGTTAGTAACTTGTAGCATGATAGTTAAAATAAACATTAGAATGCTAAACTTTTCTGTATGAGACATGAATGCCAAACACTCGTAAATTTTACTGCTTTACATTTTATTATACTTAAAACATCATTTTAGTACATTATTGACAAAATGAAAACTTTTCTCAACTAGTTCGAATTTTTTTTTGCCGAGTGTCCTTTTTTTACACAACTTTATCAAATGATACACAGGATGTTGCCCTGTGTTCTCTACAGATGGCACGAGAACATTGGCTGCAAAATGTCGTAGTCATGCACCCTTGGTTTCATTGTAGGTTTAAATTATTTCGCGATTTTTTGTTTTCTGGTTTATTACCATGTGTAGTAGGAAGCAAGATTACAACTTTGTTTCGTGTTAGTTTGTAAGATACCATTGGCACTACATTAGTAAAATGTTTCATTAATGCTAAACACTCATACCTTTTATGACTGAGCTTCTTTTAGAGCGCAAACAAAACACGTGACAAGAGAAACACTATCCGCTATAGTGAAGTTTCAAGGCCAACTGAAGGTATCGAAGAGGGGAGCAGTGTAAGGGAGGGAACATGACAATCTTGTAAACCTCGGCAGTCAATTTTACGAAAGAATAGCATTCTAGGGTTAGTTACAATTTGTGACTGTGTCTAACTGGTGTGGCACTTTTATTTGGTTTAGTTTGAATTGAGGTTACATTCTGCAGTTTCATTCGTAAGCCTAGATGTTGGTTGTGGTTTCTTCCAGGCAACATGGCTCACCATCATCCCATGTCATAACAATTTGTTAGGGTAAGCTTAGTTATAAAATGTTGATATTTTGAAAAACATAAATAAAAAACCTTGAGTAGGCTCCATACATTATCAATATGATGGGTACTATCCCCTGGGATTCTAACTAGGGCCCTCATATTAATTATTGATCTACATATCACTTATGTGAAGTAGATATCATTACAAAAATTGGTGAATCTTTTTTAAAGTGTCATTTAACACTTTTGCCAATACCTTCGACAGTTAAGTGGGTCTAAAGATTTCTGCGTTGCAAGTCGCTAACTCTAGCCAGCTTTTGGTTTGCTTGCAGTCCTGACGCTACTAGCCCTATTGTAAAGAATTTTCATGTTTAGAATGCAATGAAATGAGATTATTGCATGACTTATAGCAATTAATATTCTTTTCTATTGAATGTTGATCATGTTAACATGTTGTTCTAGATTTTATTTGTTTGGATTCATAGTAATGGGTGAAATGAAATTATATTTTAAGAATTTAAATGATTTGTTCCAGTTATACATGAGTAAAGGTAGTTGGTGTACAACTGTCACTCATGTACCCTAAATTACACTAATAATTTTTGGACTTGTGAGGCCAAGACAAAATACTAATTGCTGTTCAATGGGTTTTTTTTCCCACTTTTTTGGACATAAACTACCGCACCTTAACCCTTTTAATTAGCTAATATAACTTTAAAATTCCCACACTCTTTATTTAATTTTTATTTGAGTTATAAAATTTAACGTGCACTTTCTGAACTGACTGATTATACCAGAACATGAGAATTTCTAAGAGTGAGAGCGAAAGAGCTGGGAAGGGTATTTTCATATACCTTCCAGGGATTTTTTAATACTACAATCATCGAGGTACCGATGGCTTTACTTCCCCTCTGGAGGAAGTTGGGCTACAGTTCTATATCGCTCAAGGAAAATCAGTCGACCCTGGTTGGGTTTGAACTCACTGACATTGTGTCCTGAGGCAATCACTTAACCCCAAGACTACAGAGGTCTTTATAATATTGATCACAATACCATTAATGCTGGGCCTATATTCATGCATATCATATTTGATAGAGATGGAACGCTCAAATCCTCGAATCCTATACTACTCGAGAGATTCGAGAATCTCGCAAAAAAAAATCTTGAATCCAAATTTAAGATATATTTTGAACTCAAAATGCAATTTTTCAGGAATTACAAAGATTCATGTTAGAAAAAAAATGACAATTTATTTTCATTTATGTAAAAGATAAAAGATCAAAATTACAATTTTCTTTAAATAAATTATAGCGTTTAATGTTTTATTTGTTCTTAAAACATAATAGAAAAAAGAAATAAAGAGAATAGCAATGTTCAGTAGAGCCAAACACACACATGTTGAAAGATGAAATTAACCAAGTGGATTAACTTGATTTCATTTTTATTTAGTTCTGATTTTATGATTGTGATGAATATTATGGTATAAGTTAACTACTCAAATTAACAATAAAAAATGTAACATTTTCCCTTTATTTTAATTCATTTATGCAATTTTAGTCATTGATGCTAATACAAAGAAAACTGTTTAGTAACATACAAGTATGGCCACTACAGGGCATTTCCAACATGGGCATACCCTAAGCTAGTTTCTGTCAGCTGTGAATACTGGTGATTAATTGGCTAGAGCCTCACATTTTAATTGGCTGAGATAATAACTGCCTATTCTTAAGTCCATGCCTAACCCAAGAAGAGTTTTTTCTTTCAATTATTTGAGGGATTTACCTTGTACTTTCTGAACTGACTGATCATACCACCACACAACTTATAAACTAACATAAATATAGAACAGTCACAACACCCGGCTGTTAATTCATCACTGTGAAAGGGGAACATTAATGCCAGTAATGCCAGGAATTGAACCCGGGACTCAAAGCTCAGTAGACAGACTGAGCTAAGATGTTAGACCAATAAATGTTAAAGTTATGCTTTGTGCACTATTCACTATGTGCAATGCAATGGTCAATGTTACGTGTATTGCATTAATATAGCTAAACCCATTCTAACATGAGTTACCTAATGCAGCAATTTCTGATTTGTTCAATTAGAAAGACAATAACATAGGACTATAATATTAATATTAGGTATACCTCAGTTTTAGCTTCTGTGGTGCTGACTGACAGCTCACAGCTGACTTCTGACGGCTTTGAAAAGCTACCAGACCAAATTATGTATCCCTACGCCGAACCATATGATCTGCAAAAACCATGTCTTTATCAGTTGTCACTTCTGACAGTCAAAATTTAGGTATATACCTAACTGTTGACTTTCAGAAGTCAGCTGTGAGCTGTCAGTCAGCACCACAGAAGATAAAACTGAGGTATAGGTAGGCCTACATAAGATGTTTTTGAAGCCTCACTTCACATGTAATTTTAGGTTTGAAGATTAACTGGTAGCAATATCCAAAGTCCAGTATTTTTTGCTGCTAGTGACATTTAAAGATTTAAGCCCCCTGAACCGCTTGAATCTCCGCCAAACCTTGTTTGTGCGCTTGGACATATTCTGTACCCCTGTCTAGGCCTACTTCTGAACTTTTAAAACACAAATTTTATGAACCCCTACTTAAATATGCTTGTTTACAGACTGTTTTTGGTCTTTTAAGGTCTGGCAGTTATGCAAATGGTGTTCACATAATTTGTCATATGAATACTGATCATGAAAATATAAGGTAGTAAACTAATACAATTTAGAGATATGATCCATTAGTTGGAGCATCAACTTTTCTGAAAAATAATAGCATATATCAAACACACAAATAATGGGACACAATTGTTAGAACAATTCAATTGTTCCAACAATCTTCACTACCTGTATGTTTAGACACATACACACACTAAATGTCAAGTTCATCTAGTTTGATTTGACTTAAGGGTCAGGGTTCAAATCCTAGCTCAGTATACCAAGGGTAGTTTTTCTCTCTTAGTATAAATGCAGGTGAAATTGATTTAATTTCTACCTTCTTTATCCTACACACTGTAGGCTAATAAAATGTATATAGCTCGGACATAAGACATAGTGGGAACAACATCTAACTTACAGTAAATGCTCTTCTACCTTTACTTGGGTCTTTTCATGTAAGACCTTAGATGTAATTTATCAAAAGGTTGTTTTATACAAGCTCATCACCAAGTTGTTTTGCCAGCAATAACTAGAGTGAGCCCATAGCTTACTTGAATATATCTACCTACCTTTTTAGTTTACAATACACCAAATTAGGGAATACTTTTATTGTTGAGGGTATTACTAAATTAATTTAATAGCTTAGTAATAAACAATGTTATTAGCACCAATAGTTAAACTTAATACCTTTCTTTATTCACATTTATGTAGTCTAATTAATTGAATACACATCTAATCAGATTCAATAAACTTTTATGACCATAAAAGTTGTTTTAATATATAATAGGATTTTGAAAGGAAGAAAAGTAAATGATTATCACAAATATTAGTAAAACTACTTGAAAATATATTCATAACTTGAGTATTGTGTTTTAAGTCTTTAAACTTTAGATAAATATTATCAATACCTATAAAATAACATTTATAATTAAGTAAAAAGCAATCACTTTTGACCTAAACAAATGTGTTTGTATTTTCTAAAACGGTTTTTTCTATCAAAATCAGGGTATAGTTTGCAATCTAGACTAACCCAGGCTCAAAACCAAGTAGACTTACAATTCTGTCATCTATTTTCATTAAAGAAATTTCATTCTCTACATGCAAATTATGATACTATAAATATAATTTACCCTCATCTTATGTGCCTAGATTAATTACTGAAAGCAGCAGATAGTCATAAGTAAAAAAAAAAATAAACCTCTATTGGGACCTCTGTAAGCCAATGAGTAAATATTATGTAGTATGTTGGTTTTGTAATGGTATTGAATTTAGATAATTAAGATCCAATGTGCAAACAAATACAATTTGAATTGCACAATTTGGAAAATATCTGTCATTGTTTTGAACGAAATGACAACATGATCGATCATAAGATTATATGTGAAACCAATTTTGGACATAATAAAACATTCTTATTTGAACAAAACTAATAATTTGTTTTGTTGACTAATAAAATAAAATAAAATCTGGTAAATCAAGTCATAATTGATAATTTCTCATTTTATTATGATTTTGAATTTAAATGTGTACTTGTAGATCAATGTTATTGATTACTGATTTGTGTTTAAATGTTGTTTTTTTAATTTGCACTGATCTGATGATTTCACCTTTTGGCTAGTTTGTCTACTTAATTTTTGTCATGCCTGCATTATGATTGATTTAACTAAGGTGGCTGTCTTTTATTTATAATTTAAGCACACTGCATCTTATCACTATTCACTGAAATTGTATGTGGTGGCTGATTGTTCTAATTCATTCATTGGTTATTACTAACTGATACAAAGTGATTTGGTTTGTAGAGCTATTAAAATAATTTTTCATCATTTCCTACCCCATGGTGAGGACAAGGATGAAAAATGTTAGCCCACTTAATTAACTAATATATTTGAAAATAATAACTTGTCTTCAATAAGATAAGAATATACAAATTAATTTTCTGTGTCTTATACATTTGGGCCTACACTGTTTTGACAATGATTAAAGTGAAAATTTTATTTATTATATGATTTAAATACAAACAAGTTTTCTTAGCTTGCATAATATGCTAAGTGCTAATACCAGTCATGAATAGTCATTAGAATAATTTGTATCTAGGCTATAAGCTGTAACTATTAAATTTAACACAAGTAATTTGTGTTGGGAATTAAAAAAAAAACCAAAGAATATATATATTGACAAGAGTATGTTCCCATAAATTGACTTCCATGTTTAAAATTTTTTTTTTTAACTTTTTGCAGTGGTAACACTGGATACAAGCACTCCTCGCCACTCCCATCAAACTATTTTAAATTAGTCTATTAAAAAGTCTTAATGATATGACAAGTTTCACCTGATTGTACTTATGACATTCATGAACACAAAATATCATTTTTAATATAAGGGAAAAGTCATTAAAAATGATAAATATATATATATATATGTATATAAGGGAAATTCATTAACCCTTTCGCTGAGTTAATCGAATATATCCGATCTCAGCATTATAGCCATTGACTGCGGAAATCGACTTTACCCCACGACATGTTAACTTTATCTACCTTTGCTGCGACAGTCGGAAATAGCCACAAAAGTTTTAGAATGCTGAATTTTTCATACTAGCATGCCCATGCGCCTCTGACATCTGGTGCTAGTTTTGAGAACTGTTAATTACCAGCTGCTAAATCATAACAATAGTAGCGCTTGTTTACTTCCACATTTCACTACTTGTAGCACATGTGCATATTTATGTGGCAGAAAACATTGTTGGGGAATTATTAATGTAGTATTTGTTATATTTACCGGGTTATTCTACTTTGTTAGTAACATTTAATTTATGATTGATGAATTCGTGCCATGGGAAGTTTAATAAATATAATATTTGGTTAGTATGGCAATTGAAAAATTCAATAATTTAGTGAATTGTAAAATTTATATTATTTATTCTAATTGCTATTTAATTTTTGTTCTTTACCTGATTCCTATTTTGAAACCATGCCTAACACAGATATATGATATTATAGACTACACTGAGGAAAGCACCATTGTAGCACAAAATTGTTCAAGTTGTGTTGATGTAACCTAATTTTCAAAAGTTTTTGTTATATTACATAAGGCCTATATTAGGCCTGTCATATCCTAATTTAGCGATTAGTTTGACAGTGGGTTGCTAGTAAAATAAAGAATAGTTCTGATAGCAGAATAACATTGCATTTGGGTAAAAGTGACACATAAAATGTTATCGATATAAAATATATATTATTATGTGATTTATAGATGTGGTGCTAAATTTCATATTTAAAATGAATTATTAGTTGAAAATCACATTATTTGATCATAATCATGATCAAAATGGAAATTTTCAGATTTTGAATTTTTGACTTAGGCCTATAGTTAACATTTCTGAAGTTAAGAAGTAAAAATTAAATATGTAGCAAAAGGTTTAAAATGATATATATAAATTCATTAAAAATTATATTTTGTGTTCATGAATGTCACTGGTACAATGAGGTGAAACTTGTCATACCAGTAAGAATTTTTATTAGGTAAATTTAAAATAGTTTGATGGGAGTGGCGAGAGTGCTTGTATCCAGTGTTACCACTGCAAAAAGTCAGTGACCTGGCGGCTTAGGAGTAAGGTGCCGGACTTCTGTGCTAGGGGTCCGGGGTTCAATCCTCAGTCCCGGCACAGCTTTATCTGATTGCCAAACCCTTCCTTCACCTCTGACAAGATGTGTATTAATCACAACTTGTGAATGTGGCGATTGCCAGGCATCCACTGTGGTTCGGATCCCACGTTAAACTGTAGGTCCTCCATTTTATCTCACAATCACCCTACCATTAGCGTAAGTGCATACAACCCGAACGAGTAGTAAGACACGGTAATACTTGTCAATCTAAAAATGTAATGCATAAGTTCAACCATTTCCACAAATGAAACGGGATATAAAACCCTGTTAGGAACTTTGGCATATACACACAACATTTTGCAATGCCCATTAACCCTTTTGCTGCGTTAATCTGATATATCCGATCTCAGAGTTATACCCATTGACTGCGGAAATCGACTTTACCCCACGACATGTAAACTTTATCTACCCTTGCTGCAACAGTTAGAAATAGTCACAAGAGTGTTAGAACGCTGAATTTTTCATACTAGCATGCACGTGTGTCTCTGACATCTGGCTTTTAATTTCGAGAACGGTCAGTTACCGGCTGCTAAATCATAACAGTAGTACCGCTTGTTTACTTCCGCATTTAATTACTTGTAGCACACGTGCAATATTTATGTGGCGGGAAACTTTGTTGAGGGATTAATGGATTGCTGTTTTATTTTTGTTCTTGACCTATTTCCTATTTTGAAATCATGCCTAAGACAAATATATATAATTCTATAGACTACACTACACTGAGAATAGTACCAAGGTAGCACCAAATTGTTCAAGTTGTGTTGATGTAAACTAATTTTCAAAAATTTTCTTTTTATTACATTTGGACCATATTAGGCCAATATTAGGTCAGTCAAATCCTTATTTAGCAATTAGTTTGACACTACTGTGGGTTGAAAGTAAAATAAAGAATGGTTCTGATAGCAGAATAACATTGCATCTGGGTAAAATGTGACATAAATAATATGTGACATATACAATTTTATCGATATAAAATATATATTATTATGCGATTTATAGACAATGTTGTGCTAAATTTCATATTTAAAATGCATTACTAGTTGAAAATCACATTATTTAATCATAATCATGATCATGCAAATTTTTAGATTTCAAATTTTTGACCTATAATTTACATTTCTGAAGGTAAGAAGTAAAAATTAATTACGCAGCAAAAGGGTTAAGACCTGCAAGAACAAATGATTTGCTACTAATCAGAAGTGGGGTTTGATGTACGACTACAGGTGTGACAGCCATTGAACACAATAAAGCCATCTCCTCAATGGCTGTAAGTCACTTTACATGGGGGGTATCTTTAAAACCATTCCCCCTCATTGACTATTTATTCATGTTTATTTTAATTTCAACATTTCTATACTTTTTGATTGGCAAACAATTGAAACTTTTTGTGTATTGGTTTGAAAATAAATCCTTGTCATTTTCAGATCTACAGTGGAAAAAACAAACCTTTATTAACTTACAAAATTGGATAAGATTATAAAATTCACACAAATAAGGTTTATTCGTTTAGTATGGTATCTGATAAGTGCACGTTTGGATTTATGTGATGGAAGGAGAAAACTCTTGCCCACTCTTGTACTTTCCCTAAATCTGTTGATGTTAAAATGTTTTTGCTCTTTGCATTTTTGTGAACTGACTGGATCAAACATTTCTATGTTAAAAATAATTCAAAGTTAATAAATGTTAAGGCCAACTAGTCCCCTGGTGTCTGAATAAGGTGTGTCAGAAGGTATGGATATATTGCCCTCAGACTTATCTATAATTACTCTTTAGTGCAAGTTTTGTTTATTCCCAGCAAACATATCTTCATTGGTTTGTGTTAGTTAAATTGGCTTAATCTAAAGTGTAAGGGTGCGTTGTCCAAGCTGCAACAGTTACCTGGGGCTGTAACTGGAGTTGCGCGGCTACGGCCGCAACAGACTGCATACAACAGTCGCATGGGGTGTTTCCGAGACGTGACTCCAGCCGTAGTCACCACTTGAATTTGAGAACCTTTTAAGATATTTTGAGCAAAGAAGAAGAAGATGACAAAATAGTTTTAATGTGGTTGTAAGAAGAAGGAAAAGACAGAAGGTGGACACAAGCATTCATGTCCTTGTACTTTGGATGTTATAAATCTTCTACGCTTGGATGTTGGAATATTAACTATATGGATGTCACAATACTTGCACAGCACCACATCCTGCAAGTGGGTCATTAGCATCTCCAGTTTTTGTTGTTTAAATATTAAAAATCAACACACAATTTACAACAATACCGCTGGTCTTAATAATAATAATAATAATAATAATATTATTTAGCACCACGTCTTACTACCCGTTCGGGTTATACATTTAAGTACTAATTACGCTAATGGATTAGGAATTGGGAGGGTTGAATTTAGAGGAAGTGAACCCGCATTTGCAGGGAGGGAGAGTGGAAAACCATTTAGGACGCTGGTCTTAAGAACCAAGCAGAAAACATGTGTAATGCTAAATAACTTCACGTCGAGTAAACTAAGCCATAGAAAGCTAACCTAAACAACAAAGGATATTAATAGAGTGAGAAGCTAATCCTATCAACAATTAATACAAAAAAAAACCTTAGACTCCAGCCTGACCATATAGCCGCCTACTCTCCACGAACTTGAATGATTAATCAAACTCGATATTTCTTTCGCCGGTCCGGTCGGTCCCTCGGCGTCATCTTCGTGACCACTGGTTGCGTGAAGTTGAGTCGATGAGAGAACTTTGGAGAGTGTTGACTATCCTGAAGGTGATTAATAATTGTAATTGTATTTTGACCTTGCGAGTCCAGGCGTTTTATAGTGGCTGAACACAAAGCATCTTGGGAAGGAAAGAAAGGGGGAGCAATCCCGTTCCTTGGTATTGGTCACGTAGGCCCAAGTAAACGAGGCTTCAATGGACGAGCATGCCATGCGCCGCCCTCGGTTGTTGTTGATGTTTGGGTCGGTCAAGTGCAGTGCTGCGAGAACAGCGAGGGATGGTGAGTCTTCTGATAGCGCAGGTCTTCTTCCATACAGTATGGTGGTATGTAACACATGCAGATTCATAGATGAATACACTTGCATTTATATTAGGGTGTAATATATGTGTCCTTGTCCAGTGATTAAGTGCAACAATTTAGGACGGTACAGGGCTAAATTGGTTAGCCCGTTACAAATTCAACCACAAATACACAATGTCACTAAAACTCTAGCAATGTTGCTGTGACCCTCAGACGCAGATAATTGTCACAGATTGGACAACACACCTTAAATATTTAGGAGGTATTCGAAGATTAAAGTGATATCAGTACGTTGAACTTGAATAGAAGTGGTAGTGAGACTGACTGACTGATTATTATAGAATCATTTAGATTATACAAATAAAATAATGATATTCAGTTTAGTGGTGATGTTACCTTAATAAACCTATTTGGGTAGTTATTTTAATTTTCAAATGTAGGTATTACTATAAATCAATATTCGATCACCATATTACTTTACCTCTCAATCAAGTTTCAAACCAGAACAATATACATTAAGCAATTAAATTTCTTGCCAAAACATCCCACGACTAGAATTAAAACAAAATGGAAATCTTAGTTGCAATTACCTGTAGCTTCATTCACTTAGTAAACCTGTTGAAATTTGATACACATTAAGTTATTTAGAAATTAGATACTAGTAAAGAGTTAGAACAATAATACTAGTTAATTTAATCAGGCTCTTTATTTTAAAACTATAATTTAATAATGCACATCAATACTCTTGATAGATACAATTACATGGTGGCTACAGACAGGGAAAACAGGGAAAACCTGGAAAAGTCAGGGAATTTTTGGATGACAGGGAAAACAGGGAAATGTCAGGGAATTTAACTAAAAATAAGGAAAAGTCAGGAAATATATCTAAAATATCCCATTAATTTCGCGACTAAACACTAAAACAAAAGTTAATAATACCTAGATAAAATAACATTTTAATTTATTAAATAACTGATCAAACCGTTTATGTTTAGTAGATACAAACTTTTTTTAATATGTGATCAATAATAAATAAAACAAAAGTCATCATCCATCATTAAAACTGGAAAATAAGTAGTCAGGGAAAATTGAAAAATGTTGCCTGGAAAACCTAGAAAAGTCAGGGAATTTTGTAAAATATGTTTTGTAGCCACCCTGAATTATAATTAAACACCACTATGTAATGTTCCCACTAAATTGGTGTATTATTAATTTTTAATAATTTTAGGATGTAACATTTTGAAAGCGCAACATATGCAGCTCTAACCGAATATTTCCCTAATCTGTGAAATAAAAATCTCAAATAAAGCCCTCATAATGTATTGAAGATTACTTAGTGGTCTAAAGAGAGTGCTTGAAATAATTGAAACTAATGATTGCTTGCTTGTTAACTCAGTCAAGAATGCCATGCCTTTTCACTTGATGGGATATTCAAACATCATCCATGCCTACTATTCACTCAATGGTATTTTGTCAAGAATGCCATTCTAATTCACTCAATGGTATTTTGTCAAGAATGCTCATTCCAACTCACTCAATGGTATTTTGTCAAGAATGCCATTCCAACTCACTCAATGGTATTTTGTCAAGAATGCCATTCCAACTCATTGGTATTTTGTCAAGAATGCCATTCCAATTCACTCAATGGTATTTTGTCAAGAATGCCATTCCAATTCACTCATTGGTATTTGGTCAAGAATGCCATTCCAATTCACTCATTGGTATTTTGTCAAGAATGCCATCCCAACTCACTCATTGGTATTTTGTCAAGAATGCCATTCCAACTCACTCATTGGGATTTTGTCAAGAATGCCATTCCAACTCACTCATTGGGATTTTGTCAAGAATGCCATTCCAACTCACTCATTGGGATTTTGTCAAGAATGCCATTCCAACTCACTCATTGGGATTTTGTCAAGAATGCCATTCCAACTCACTCATTGGTATTTTGTCAAGAATGCCATTCCAATTCACTCATTGGTATTTTGTCAAGAATGCCATTCCAATTAACTCATTGGTATTTTGTCAAGAATGCCATTCCAATTCACTCAATGGTATTTTGTCAAGAATGCCATTCCAACTCACTCATTGGTATTTTCCAAGAATGACACTTGTATATTCACTAAATGGTATTTTGTCAAGAATGACACATGCCTATTCTCTCTGTGATATTTTGTCAAGAATGACACATACCTATTCACTCAATGATATTTT
Organism: Timema genevievae; assembly: GCA_902155825.1. NCBI lineage: Eukaryota > Metazoa > Arthropoda > Insecta > Phasmatodea > Timematidae > Timema > Timema genevievae. The sequence continues at coordinate 47,464 of CABFWO010003838.1, read as the reverse complement.
CCAAGAATGGCACGTGCCAAATCACTCAATGATATTTTCCAAAAATGTCACATGCCAATTCACTCAATGGTATTTTCCAAGAATGACATGCCTATTAACTCGAGGGTATGCACTTGGTCAAATATATAACTATTGCTTTTCATAAACTTTCCAAATGAGCTCTAATTCATATAAATCCTTAGTGTAGTTTGCATTGTAATATTTTGTGTGGCAGTCCCTACCAACCAGGCCATAGGCCTACTGTATCAATTTTTATGCGTTCCAAATACAGGTTCAAATTCTCTGTGATCATGAGAATTCTCTAAGTTTTGGATTTCAAGTCATGTAATAGTTATTTATTGGTGAAATGAGCAGGGAATGGTATGATAAGAGAATGTAAGCTAGAATTGGCTTGGTGTGGCTGTTTGCACAGGGAAAACATGGAAATGTTAGGAAAATCAGGGAAATGTGAAGAAATTTCGTATTTACTCTACAGTTCATCCATAATGATGTGTCTGTGAATGGCATCGAGTCTTAAATCCCACTGTGGTAATTTTGCTCTAAGACTTTCTTGTGACACACTTTTTTTCCCCACACTACATTATTTGATAGTCTTAATGTCTAACATTTAGAGTATTTGGATAGGTCTAACATTAGAGTATTTGGATAGCTATTTTACAACTTAAAGGTCAACCTCGGTGGTCTAAGGGTAAAGTGCTTCACCTCAGGACCCGATGTTTGTAAGTTCAACCTCGGTGGTCTAAGGGTAAAGTGCTCACCTCAGGACCCGATGTTTGTAAGTTCAAACCCAGCCGAGGTCGACAGATTTTTCTTGACCGATAAAATTCTGTAGCATAACTTCCTTCAGAGGGGAAGTAAAGCTGTCAGTCCCATGTCGACTGTGGCATTTAAAAGAACCCTGGAAGGTATGCCCTCCCAGAAAAATTGGTAGGCCCTTTCATTCTTACTAATATAAACTCTCATGTGCTGAAATTATCTGTCAGTTCAGAAAGTGCACATTAAATACCTCAAATAGATAAATGCAGCTTAGAACTTCAAAATGCTGGGTATTTAAGGGTTTGGTTTCGAATTTTGATTTTGACTGATGACTTGCAGGGATAGGAAGGTCCCAGTTGCAAATAACCTTAACATGCTTATTCTTAGCAGCGAATGATGTTCAAATTGATCATTGCCATAGTACCCAAGTAAAACTTGTAAAATAAAAACATTATAGGAAAATTATTATAAATTCGACAATATTCAATAAAGGTAAATATAAAAATACATTCTATTACCGTACAATCTTTGTAGTTACAAAAAAATATATATAAAAAAGGCACTTTTTAAGAGATGCCAAAAATAAGAATAAAAGTGTCTAGCGGTTACAGTGTTTCAAACGAATGATAAAAAATTGATTGTATATCAAAATTATTATTTAGCCTTATAGGTGAGGTAATTTTCATTTCCCCTATAGCTGGACACCCTGTGTGTTTGGTTTTATCTCTGAGTATTGTACTGACTCTGCAACTTGAACAAATGTGCAAGCTTGTGTGTTGAGGTCCAGTTCAGAAATACTACACCAAGCAAGCTGTTCACTATCTCATTGACTTATCTTCTCTGTCTTGCTTCAGTTTACTTCTGTATGAGGCTTGACTTTTGTCTATTCTTAACACATTTTACATAATGTTGATGATTATTAGTCTGAATGTTGGCTTTCAAATTACTTTTGTTTATGTGGTGTTAGAACTTTACTTTGGCTTACACTCGGCTGGATAGACAAAATGGATCAGCCTGTAGTAAAAGACAGACAGGGGGAGGGGCTTTGGAACAAAACATTGATGTGGCCAATTACTGATATTAAAGAGGAAGTGGACAGCACCTTTACCGGTAATTAAAGAACATGCTTTCTTCAAACTGTACAATTTATCTCAAGTTAGTGAAACTCATTTTATCTTGCTTCTATATATATTTTGTTTAAAATCACAATCATGAATTTAATGCTATTTGGTTATTTGTTAAATATCTCTATAGGATAATTTTTTTATTCACACATTTTAACATGTACTCAGAATAATATGTGTGGTAAGTATCAGGCCTAGCCACATTAGTTTGGAGAGAGCATGTGAAAACTATACTTGGAAAACCACCTTCAATGACCTAACCGTAATTAAAACACCACTGCCCTTAACTGTCATATGTGAATATGTTAAATGAGGGTAAGGCCTTAAACCAGTGGTTCTCAAATTCTCCTTTACCACAAACCACTAGGTGTAGATTGCCAACATAACACAGACCACCTACCACAGCACCTCTTCCATTCAAGAACCAAAGTGTATGAATAATTATTTAACACCTCATTAAAATGCATTATCATCATAAAAACTTGATATTAAAGTTTAATTTCATTGTAGAAAAGTAAAAAATAAATTAATGATAATGTACGGTATGGTTTTTTTAAAATTATATTTTAAAACACACACCAAGATGGTAAATCACTAATCAACACCAAACCACATCCCTCAATATAGAGGTGTCGATAAGAAAAAATACAAGATGATGAACAATAATGAATAAGTGAATTAATTTTTTTTTTACCTCATGGACCTGTTTAAGACCAGGGGGCAAGACACAATAATAGCATAGTTATTTTAGAATCATAATAGTACTAGGACATTTTAAGAAAGTAAATAAACAAATACATTTTTTATTCTCCATTTCACTGTGAAGAATGGTGTTTCTTGCAATCTTTGACCAGTTTGGTTATTGGTTACATCAAGTGCAGTTTCAGTCTGTAAGTCAAGCTTTACATTAATCCTGTTCCTTTTCACACTTTCTAGTCCAACCACGGCAGAAAATCTTATCTCACAATTGAACAATGGGGGAAACGGTAGCAGGTGCTTGATGGTACTGTTGGGAATTTCAGGGTACTCTGATTTCACATGGATCCAGAAGTTTGTGAGAGATTTCTCACTAAACGTGATTTTTAGTGCGCCATTAAACTCCAATTCAATAAACTGATCACACATACGAGCTGAAATGCCGAAGGATTCAATCACAGATGTAGCACTGAAAGGATTCCTAATCCATTCCTTTGATAAGGCTCTGGAAGATATTTTTTTATGCCATCTTGCAGAGTTGTTATATGGTTCTGAAATAATTACGCTAATTCATCATCAATTAGTTCTCCTGCAGACTTAAAAAAATCAAGTGTAGAAAATGTATCATACTCCTCACGAGCAAGCCGTCTACTCCAAAGTTCACTTTTTCGTAGAAATGCTTTTATTTTAGCTTGAACTTTAAAGTGGTTACATCGCGCCCCTGAAGTGACAGATTTAGGCTGTTCAGGATGCTGAAAATATTGCTGATAAATGACACCTGCGCTAGCTACTTGAAATCGTGGAAAAGAGATTTACTTACTTCATCAGCGTCATGAAGTCTCATCCCTCAACTCGAAAACTCTTGAAAGCACTTCCCCCCTTGACAACCACTGTACTTCTATGTGGAAAAGTAAAATGTTGTGCTCACTTTCCATTTCTTTGCAAAATACATTAAAAATACCAGAGTTCAATGGCCATAATTTATTTAAATACTTTAACTACTAGTTTCAACTCAATATCCAGCTCAGAAGGCATTCCTTTTACTGCTGTTCTCTGTGGATAAAGCAGCGAGTTGAACTAAATTCAGGCTCTAACTCTTTTACTTTTGCTGTAACCCTTTTTTTTCCCTCACACAAAGCTAGCGCATCATCAGTACTGACTCCAACACATTTTTTCCAATTTAAATTATGTCTTATGAAATAATCATTAACCATACCAAAAATATCTATTGTACTGTGAGCTTTTAGCAATAAACAAAACAAAAAGTCATCATTAACTTCATTTTTGTAAATGTCTCTTACATATGCTAAAAGTTGAGACAAGTTTTCTACGTCTTTGCTTTTGTCCAATTGTAAAGCAAAATAACTACTACTAAGTACACATATGATTAATTTCTTCTCCACATGAAGATGCTAAAGATGTTATGCGACACTGAATTGTACCATTCGACAAAGGAATCTTGTCTATTGCCTGCCCTACCTTTCCCCCAAGCATGATATTCACCATTAACTTAGCTGCTGGGTTTACAAGTGTTTGTGTTAGTGACTGTACGCCCTTGACCAGTTTTTGCAACAAGTAAAGCCACTTGGAATGATGCCTCTATAGTCTTACTTTCTTCCTTGCCCGTAGCAACAGAATTTATTGATTTCTGTGATTACAGCATCACTTTACGTTTGTTTTTAATATTTTCAACAGGTTTATAGGCTAAATCTTCATGTCTTATTTGAAAATGCTGTTAAAGTTTTGACGGTTTAATCGCGTCATTAGACAAAGTGTCATAGCACACAACACAAAGAGGGTTAGATGCAAGTTCATCACCAGTTTAATAAAATTTCATTTTCAGGTAATCTTTATCATATTTCCTGATTACACATTTAGTTTGTTTTTTGGTGATCTAGAGCAACTGACTTGAAACCGACAATGATTTTAGTTTTAGCGGGCCCATGTGGAGTTATATCGATTTCACTTACTTATGACTGCCAGATAAAATGTATTTATCCATCACATTTTTATCAGGAGGTTGAAGTAACTGATAACTTTTATCTGAAAGTAAAAATGGCCTTTGCCATAGTGATACATTGTATTTCATGAAGTTTTACCTATTAGTATCTGTTTTTAGGTTAAAATATTGGTGTTAAGTAAGCACAGGCCCAGGCTCTAACTATATATAAAGTTAGAACATTTAATTCACACTTTTATAAAAACTCACTTGCTATTAGTAGAGCTATAGTTATATAAGAACAAATTATTTAAATGTAAGTACCATAAATTAAATTTTGTAAACATTGTACCAAACTATTGACCACATTTTGGCAAACACCGAAATGTGTACTTGAAAAGATAACCAAACTTCTGCGCCCATGTGACGCCATCTGTTTCCTCACACTCGTTTAGCTGCCATTATTTAATAAATGTTGATTGCTGTAGCCACTAGCCAGGTTGTAGTGGGAGCAGCAGGGTTCATACGCATGTATGCACGAGAAAAATGGTACCAACCTTGCGTTTTTTGCAAAAAAATATTTTCAGCTATCCTACAGATAGATATCCGGCAGATAAAATTTAGTTCATAATGCACGTAGAATATTAAAGTGGCTGATAACCTTTATCTGGTTGCTAAATCTAACCTCCCGATATCAATATTTATCTGGCCCTTTCTGTATGTGTATATGGTACTGCACATTTGACCTTCATGGTCTGAGCTGCATGGCGGTGGAGTTGGTACTATCTCATTTTAGTGCGATAAACCACTGTACACATCACTTATCTTAAACTTGCATTACTTGTGTGTTACAAATACATATTTTCCATCAAAAATTTCACTTACCACCTAGAACCCAGCCACCCCTAAATTATGATTTCGATAAAATATATTCATTAATTTGGTCTCGTGTGAAGTACTTAATATAAATATAAAATAAAATGCTATTTCTAAAACCTTTACAGTAACAATTGTTCAGCAACTCCACTTAAATAGGTTTTCTAAAACATTTCAACTAGTGTTTTTTCCATCTCTGTAAAAAATTATAAAAATATGGATATTGATGTTAAAAAGACTCAATTTTTCTAGTCAAAAATTCCTATATATAAATGTTAAAGGATTTCTCAGAAAATTAACAACATATATGCATACATTCTCAAAAAGGTTTACCAGCCTGCCCTAGACCATGCTGCTACTGCCGTGGCAACTATAAATCTTATTCGTTTTTTAACTTATATGCTAACACACTATTGAGGTAGGTGGCATACTTTGGTAAATATTGCAATGAACTCTAAGAGTTCCTAATGCCAGAAAAAGTAATACCAACACACTATGCTGGAAATAAATATTCTTCACTCATCTATAGTTAGACTTAGCTTGAGGGGTACAAAATAAGTTTTACTTTAAATTATTAATGCTACTTTTCCTAGATAGATGCAATTAATAAAGGACTAATCTCATTTGAATATTTTGACAAATTATCTAACCTTTTCAAGTAAATAATAGAATTAAATCATTTATTTTATAGGATATTTCTAAAACAATGTTTATCTCCCAACATTTGGTGATCAACTTTTTAAATCATTCTCATATTAATTAATTAAAACTGAAACACTCTTTTAAATCTTTTCAGCATTTTATGTCAAATAACTTTTTCAGATCAAATCTAACTATCTTCAATTTATCTCTATAACCACCCACAATGGCAGCTGTGTGGACCAAGGTGTCATTTGTCTTGTCTAGTTTGCTAGTGCCGTTATACCGAGGTTTGAATTCTGGCCGAGTCTATTAAGGTGGTTTTTCACTCTTCCTCTAAATAAATGTGGGTACACTTATTATGATTTCCCTACCTCATACCTATTCGCTTTAGAGTAAATATACCTTAAGCCTTGACAGGTAACTCAGAAAATACCTGGGTAATTTCAATCCAAACTATGTGTTCAACATTAATTTTTGTTTTCACTAGCCCATAACAATTTGCCATTTAGACTGAGGGCTAACATTGTGTGCATAGTTCTGGTGTTTGTATTAAAAATTATATAAACATGCAGATACTGGAGAGGGTTTACGTCGACGCAATATTCGAAGCTGTCGAATGCCTGTGTCTATGGATGAAAGGGGTCGCGTGTACGAAGAAGATGAGATGATGGAAGAGTCAGATGACCTAGGGATGTTTGATGATGGTGATGATGAAAATGATGATATATTTTCTCCAATAAAGAGAAGAGAAAGGTACGTTAATACTATTTTTGGAAATCTAGTAAAATGCCATTATCTATGCTTGTATGTCCTCCATAAACAGGAAATTTAAGATATTTGAATTTAAAGTATTATTAATTATAAGAGCAAAACCAACAAAGTGTGATATAAAGTGTCTAAAAATCTTAAATCTTACTATATAAACTTTCTTTTTTTAACAATTAACATGCTATAAATAGCTAAATATTCAGAATTGTTATAATTAAAATAGCTGCTTCCAACTTTATTCCCATTTTATATCTCCATTAGTTTGTTGAGCCTCGTAAACTTGTTTATACCATGGTGGGTGAACCAACACTCTTGAATTAAAACTAAAAAGAAAATTTTAGAAAATATTCTGAGTTCAAGCAAAGTTTGAAAATAACAGTAATTCTGAAAGTATGACCGCTGTTTCAACTATAAAGTATTTCACTGTATTAATACTAACTTTCATATTTTTGTTTGTTACTGACATGGGCACAACTAAATATATATGCATTTATTTCATGTAAGTAATTACAGAATTATAATTTTGTGTTGGCTCTTAATCATGTTAAAAAAATATATTTATCTTTATGTGAACTTAGGATTTCATTTAATAAAGCTATATATATATATATATATATATTTATATTATTAAATTATGTTTTCTTCATTGCTGCTTAATTTTGTTTTAAAGGCCTTAATAATTAATTGTTCACAATATACTACTAAACACAAACAATAGTATAAAGAGGTTCATATTTACAAAAAAAACTTTCATCCAAATTAAGGCAAACAACTTGTTTTCAGAAACCATCTTATTTTTTCTCTAGGCAAACATATGGTTTTCAATGCAAAACAATTTGTAAATCATTTGGTCAACCAGTGCATTCAATATCTTGTGCTTTCATTGCTATTAGATATGGATTCCTTGAATTTTCATAATTTTGATATTTGACCAAAAAAAATTTAAGTCTTAATATTTTATCCAAACATAATTCTTGGACAAACTTAACTAGACCAAATAACTGATGTGAATAGTTTACCTTTGCTCTCCGAGTGTGGGCCTACATTACGGTAAACATTGTTAGCATTTGGTTAGTATTCATATTTTCAGTAGTAACTTAAGTAATAATCTGAATTAATTTTTAAATGAGGTATAGGAGAGTTCATACCAATGAGGCAAAGTTAGCCTCCTATGCAGAGCAGGTATCCTTAGATTGCATTTGTGATTTTAATGAATATAATTATTTGAATTATGGTCTAGGGACTTGGATTATAAGAAAAGAGTGGATTTGACCCAACTCTAATTGTCACTCTGCAAAAAACATTATTTTAGTGACTTTGAGGAATAACATGGAGTTTTAAGGCTAGTCTCTCTTATTAATCGGAATATTTCCCCAAGAGTGTGTCCTCGTTCCCGCCGTCGTGTGAGATCATCAGGCCGAGACGTGAGAACACGCTCACATCCAGCCCGAGCCATGGAGCGGGAGGATGGAGAGTTGGATGAAGAGATGGAGGAGGCAGTAGACTGCAGGCGGACATTCAAGCAGGAGGTGATAGAACTGCACATGAATGGTCATGACAGTTCTGCTGAGAAGCCAGAGGGAGATGGTGAGTCATTTATTAAACCTTCATTTACCAACATCCATAAAGCAGCAGCACTGAGGGAGTTTTTATGTAACGTCAAACAATATTCTGTAAAATAGGCTGGGTTAAGAAATATACCTACCTGAGTTTAAGATAGACATAAATAGGGAGATAACCTCATCAGTAAACATGCATGCAAACTAAATTTAATATCAAGCTGGTATAGTCTGGTTTGTTGTGCTGTCCTATATGGTTTCCCACTTCTCTACCTCCTACCTCTTCTCTAATTCTCCCACTTCTACTACTCACCCCTTCTCTTTCTCCTCTCTATCTTCTCTCCTTTTTCTCTTTTTATTATTTTTCTCTCTATTATTTCTCTATTCTCTCTATCTCCTCTTCTTGTCATTCTCCCATTGTCTGTCTCCCCTCATTATTCCTTTCTCTCTTTTCTCTTTCTCCTCTAATTTTTCTCTTTTTTCTCCTTTCTATTTATCTCCTCTTTCTCTTCTCTCTGCCTCTCTCTTTCTCTCTGCCTCTCTCTTTCTCTCTGCCTCTCTCTTTCTCTCTGCCTCTCTCTTTCTCTCTGCCTCTCTTTCTATCTGCCTCTCTCTACTCTCTCCTTTTCTCCTCTTCATCTTCTCTCTTTTTCTGTTTCCCTCTCTCTTCTTTCTTTCTTCTGTTTCCCCTTTCTCTTCTCTCTCCCCCTTATGTTTACCTCTCTCTTCTCTCTCCCCCATATGTTTACCTCTCTCTTCTCTCCCCCTTATGTTTACCTCTCTCTTCTCTTTCCCCTTATGTTTACCTCTCTCTTCTCTTTCCCCTTATGTTTACCTCTCTCTTCTCTCCCCCCATTATGTTTAATTC